>OZ029918.1:9124306-9301806 GCA_964023275.1 Norana najaformis | reverse complement strand
GGTGATTGGGGATTGGGAATAGCAAGTGATTGAGATGCTGATTGGGCACTGGGAATAGCCAGTTCTTGAGATGGGGATTGGGGATTGGGAATAGCAAGTGATTGAGATGGTGATTGGGGATTGGGAATAGCAAGTGATTGAGATGGTGAATGAGAATTGAGAATAGCCAGTGATTGAGATGGTGATTGGGGATTGGGAATAGCCAGTGATTGAGATGATGATTTGGATGGCGGGGAGGGGCTTGGTGAATGAGGAACTGTTTCAAATGGATGGACCGATTCAAGACAGCGCACGGTTTTCTCGTGCAGATGTACGGAAGCGAGGGAACCGAAGATCTCCCCGGGCAGACGAGCGCTGCGATTGACTGGGTTGAAACCGGCGCGAACAGCCTCCATATACTCCTGGACTAGCCGACCTACGAAACCTGACCCAGGGGGAGGATCTTGAATTTTATTTTTGCTTCGACAAGTAGCCAGTGGAGGGTAGAGAAATAACACATGCACACACACAAACATACACACACACATACACGCACGTACACAAACATACATACACACACATGCAAACGCACACATAATATATAAGAACTCATTAAGCGTGTTTTGAAGCTGCCAGCGATCAGCTAATTGGATATTGTCTGCTCATGGCGTTCTTTGAGCTTAAGAACTAGAAGATCATTAACAATTAACAGCTGGCAGTTCGTTAGAGGACTCTGAGTTTCCACTTGAATCTATCGGTGCATTATATAAACATACATGTGCCGGTGAGCACAATCACGCATTCCTATTATATATATATATATATATATATATATACATATATTATACATTGTTGCATGCTGGAAAGCGATTAGGCTCGTAGAGGTATAGGCCCAACCAGCATACAACGTTCGTTGGTTTAAAACTCTGTATTCTCGAATTCAAAACGGCAATAACAACTTCCACTCAACGAACTTTCTCCAACACGACAATCTCTGGCCCATAACTCTTTCTCACCGCAATCCATCACAAGAACTTTCCACTCACTCTTTTATACATTCTCCTCTCCCGACGAGACGACCACTCCTCTAAACACTCCCTCAAACACTCCTTCAACCACTCCTCTCCACACAAGTGCATGCGCACGTGTTCCTAACCGAATGTTACATGGGCACGTGTCACCTTCTGACCTAACCCAACCTGCCTTCCGCACGCGCCCCTGTAACAACATATATATAGTGTGTGTATAGTTTACGGTGTACATGTCTGAATATAAATTATTTGCGTAATGTGCATGTATAGTTGACCGCCTAGTCTTACTATATGTCTGTCTGTCGGTCCGTCCTTCCGTCCGTCCGTCTGTCTGTCTGTCCGTCTGTCTGTCCGTCTGTTTGTCTGTTCGTCTGTTTGTCTGGCTGTATAAGCGTGTCTGCAGTGTGCGTGTTTATGTATGTATGTCTGCTGTGCCAATAGCTGTGGACAGGTGAGCCACACAACGACGAGAATATTTTCTTGACGAATCAACTTGCGTTGCATGCATTTTGCCCACTATGTAAAATATATTTTATAATATCTTAGCAAAAAGCGGATGTATTATGCATTCGTATATATATAATGCTTTCATATGTATGCTTGTATATATATATATTTAAATATCTGTAAGTATGTGCACGCATGGGTATAGAAATACAAAGGGCTTGCACAACGTACAGGTGGGTTTCAAGTTGCACCTGGTTGTTGCCATGACAACGACGCACATACATAGCCGTTGCCATGGAGACGACGTACACCAGGTGTTTGGCAATTTGATGTGTAAGAGAATGCTTAATTATGTTTGTCTTCCAGTTTTGAAGTTTAGCAGCCAAACAGCAGTGAATGAACTGCGCAGGAGAGTATGAACTCTGTACTATGTTAATATGTGTATATATACACATATATGTGCGTGCATGCGAGCGTGCGTGCATGTGTGTGTGTATGTGTGTGTGTGAGAAAGTGCAGTATCGGGAGGTTTCTTAAGAGCCTCTATATAAATATCCACATACATACGCATGCATAAAGACAGGCAGACATACACCCATGCGGACATCTATAGACAGACAGACAGACAGACAAACAAACAGACAGACAGACAGATAGATATATAGATAGATAGATATATATATAGATAGATAGATAGATATAGAAATAGATAGATAGATATAGATACAGAGAAGATAGATATAGACATAGATATAAATATAGATACAAATATAGATATAGATATAGATATTGAGGAGATATAGAGATAGAAATAGAGATAGACAGACACATAGATAGATATATAGATAGATAGACAGACAGACAGACAGACAGACAGAAAGACAGACAGACAGATAGATAGATAGATATAGAAATAGATAGATAGATATAGATACAGAGAAGATAGATATAGACATAGATATAAATATAGATACAAATATAGATATAGATATAGATATTGAGGAGATATAGAGATAGAAATAGAGATAGACAGACACATAGATAGATATATAGATAGATAGACAGACAGACAGACAGAAAGACAGACAGACAGATAGATAGATAGATATAGAAATAGATAGATAGATATAGATACAGAGAAGATAGATATAGACATAGATATAAATATAGATACAAATATAGATATAGATATAGATATTGAGGAGATATAGAGATAGAAATAGAGATAGACAGACACATAGATAGATATATAGATAGATAGACAGACAGACAGACAGACAGACAGAAAGACAGACAGACAGATAGATAGATAGATATAGAAATAGATAGATAGATATAGATACAGAGAAGATAGATATAGACATAGATATAAATATAGATACAAATATAGATATAGATATAGATATTGAGGAGATATAGATATAGAAATAGAGATAGACAGACACATAGATAGATATATAGATAGATAGATAGACAGACAGACAGACAGAAAGACAGACAGACAGATAGATAGATAGATAGATAGATAGATAAACAGACAAATATATACATACATATATACATACATAATTACATGTGCATATATGCATCAGTTTACCACTAATCGCACTCTATACAATAGACCAGGGTCAACCAAATTTATCTAACCCTAAAGAAATTGCGAGGAGAGAGAGAGTGAGAGATAGAGTGAGAGAGAATGAGAATGAGAGAGAGGGAGTGAGAGATAGAGTGAGAGAGAATGAGAATGAGAGAGGGAGAGTGTGAGAGTGAGAATGAGAATGAGAATGAGAATGAGAGAGGGAGAGTGTGAGAGTGAGAATGAGAGAGAGTGAGAATGAGAGAGAGAGAGTGAGAGAGAGAAAGAAAAAGAGAAAGAGAAATAAAGAAAGGAAGAGAGAGGAGAACTCAAGTATGCTCTACACAACTTAGACAACAAATATGAAGAGGTTGTTTAAAGCCTGACATGAATATGTAAGTAAGTAAGCATATGTTAACACACCATACGTCCATCAACTGAGCTAGAGGAATCGTACGCCTGAGTGGGTCACAGCGGTCAGACAACAAAAGGATACATCGGGGATGACTTTTCCGGTTAGAAAGAAGATAGTTCGAAGTTTTCAGAGTATACCCACAGGTCTGATACTATCCAGAGGCGTGCCTACATCTAACGCCAGAGGGTCCTTAAAAGTAGTTGACAGCGCATGTGTAGTTCTCAATGGCTACATATAATCCCTGTATATTTGCATATGTTTGACAGTGCATGAGAAAATTTGAACAGTCAGAGAAAAATCTAAACCGAATTTCATACTGTACTCGATTGCGCTGGAATTGTTGAATGACTGGGTGAAAACCGCATATTTCTATCATAAATAATAAAAACAAGTTTTTAAAGATGTAGATTGTTTTGCGGCTACTTTTGAGAAATCCGACGTGAAAGTTTACCATAATTAGGACTCAGCCTTAATCGCTGCGCTAATAGGAATGAAAAGGCGATATATAAATGTGTTAGTTTGCGAATGTGAGTGTATTTGTGGATGAGAGTGATAGAGATCTAGATATTTATATATGTTATATGAATGTATATATATATATATATGTTATATATAGTATTCATATATAAATATCATATATGTATATGAGTATATATATATATATGTATGTTCGACTGTTCGTATTAACTCTTGATCACGTTTCCGCATAACTGAATCAAATTGGGAAATATTTCATGCTCGACCAACGGAGATATCTTCTTCGATCGCATACCACACATTACGTGCAAGAAAAATTATAAATGATATAGGCCTCGAGTCAGTTCGGGGTCATTAGATCAATGACATGCGTATGTGTGTATGCATGTATGTACGCATGAATGCATGCATGCATATATGTATATGTGTATGAATGTATGCATGTATACCTGTATATAGGTATGTATGTATATGTGCATGTATGTATGCATGCATACATGTACGTATGTATACTTGCATGTATGCAATTTATGAATGTGCGTATGTATGCATTTTTGTAAGTAAGTAAGTAAATAAGTAAGTAAGTATGTATGTATATATGTAGGTATGTATGTTTGTATGTATGTATGCATGCATGTATGTATGTATGTATATATATGTATGTATGTATGTATGTACATATGTATGTATGTAATGTAAGCATGTTTAGATATGTAATTGTTTCCTTGTGTGTCTGTTCTGAATGTCTGGTGTATACTTGTGTACCTCTAGGTGTTATTTGTTGACTGCTGGGCTAAGTTGAAGTTTGTAATACGCAGACAGAATCTTGCGTCCGCAGTTCATAATGGAGACGGTATAAAGTTAGTGCTGCGTTCCATTGGCCTGCTAATAGCAACAGAACGAAAATTTCCTATATTGTATATGGCTGGACTGTTAGCGACGTTAGAGTATTTAAATAGAGAATAAGTAGTAAAAAAACAAATGTTCTTTTGTGTGTCAAACGTTATATCGAGTATCAGCTTGCCCACTGAGTATGAAGTATATTATCACTCAATTTGTTTGCGAACAATGCTTCTGTTATGAAGCATTAGAATTGGTAACTTTGAAAATCATTTAGGATGCAGTGCAAGAGAATCTATTGGAAAAAGGTGCAAGGTCCTATATGAAAAACGCAACTAATGTTTCCTCTGCATTGTATTAATGTTGGTATGTCACATAGTCTCGCATTTATTTTCTCAGTGGAATCTCGCATTGTTTTATTACTGGAATTTCATATTGTTTATTACGGAAATTAAAAGAAGAATAGCATTCGGCAAAGACATATTCTCAAAATCTCAAAAAGAGTTACTGAGAGGAGAAATGAACAAGAACTTAAAGAAACGAATGATTACAGCTCTGATATGGAGCGTGGTATTGTATGAATCCGAAACACGGACCATGAGAAAGGATGACTTCAAGAGATTGGAGGCCTTCTAAATGTGGATTTGGCGAAGGATGGAAAAAGTTAGTTGGATGGAGCACATAACAAACGAGGAGGTGCTGAAAAGAGTTGGAGGAGAACGATCCATGATAACTACAGTACAATAGGGAGGCAAAAGAGAAAATGGATTGGTCACATATTGAGAGAGGGACTCACTCTTGAAACCGTCACTGAGGGCAGAATGGAGGGAAGGAAGACAAGAGGAAGACCCAGACAGATGCTGCTGCTACAGATGATGACGGACGGATACAGCAGGCTGAAAGACGAAGCTCAGCATCGAGAGGAGTGGCGTCATTGGACTTTTGAACCTGCCTGAGGCAGAGAACCAGAAGAAGATTATGGAATCTCTCATAATTTCCAGCGTGACTGAATTACTTTCTCGGTGAAATTTCGCATTATTTTATTACTGAAATTTCGCATTATTTCTTAGTGAAATCTCGCCCAAGTTTCTCTTTGGAATCTCGCATTATCTTCTAGCGCCTGTTCGCCGTGAATAACTTTCTAGAGTCGTTCAGATTGGGAGTATTAGGCTTAGAGGCCTATTTTCTTTTTAGTTCTTCTACGGTCGGTAGCACTCAGGTAAATCGTAGCAATATTCTTAAACGAGGCCCTGGTGTGCTTAGCCTGCCCATGTACACGCCTACCTGTTTACCTGTGCACCGGGGCGTTGGGACGTTTGCAGCGAATGCTTTTCAAAGGCAGTTCGATTCACTGCCTCCAGACTTATTTACTTAATCACTCGTATAGTGATAAGATTACATCAGAACTAAGACGTGCTCCACCTTTGACTGAGCTGTGGCCGTATAAAGGCGACCTTACTGAAGTTGGACTCATTGAGTCTGATAGTAACTGAGTCTAGTAGTAACTGAGTCTGATAGTAAATGAGTCTGATAGTAGCTGGACACTAACTGGATAGTAACTTTGATAGACGATTCTCTTTCAGGTAATGTCATCTGTTTTCCTACTGCCCATTTTTTGTGGTCGATATGGTAAGTTGAAGTTAGGTAAGGTATGGTAGGTCACGGTAAGGTAAGTATTGTCAAATCCTTTCCCTTTTCATCTCAGCTGATGGAGGCACCACATTCTACGAATCGATGACAGAAGCAATCGTGAGTGAACAGCTTGCCCAATCATATGGAGTCCGCTGAGTGGGCTCAAACCCGTCACGGTTAGATCGTAAGAGTAAACTTCAGTGCTCCGTAAGCTGACTGATCGAGAGAATTGACTACCCCCAGGGCAACGTCATATGTAGGTCATACGAAGCCCATGTGGCAATATCCCAAATGGGGTTAAGATTTAAGATGTCCTACGTTATGGACCCACATGTAGGACATATGAAGCCCATTTGGGATATTGTCACATGGGCTTCCTATAGCCTACAAATCTCGTTGCAATTTGTGTAACTTATGCAGAGCCTAAGGCAATAGAAAAATGGGAGGGTGAGGTTGAGCTCTTAATGGAAATCGCAAGGCATATGCAATACTGATTGGACCACCAACGATGAACTAATTTCTAGAAATTTATAAGGTAATTATGAGTTAAGGTAAGGTAAGGTAAGGTAAAGTAAGATATGTATATATGTATGTATGTATGTGTGTATGTATGTATGTATGTGTGTATGTGTGTATGTATGTGTATGTATGTATGTGTACGTATGTAAGCATGTATGTATGTATGTATATATATATGTATGTATGTATTTATGTATGTGCGTATGTATATATGCATGTATGTATTTATGTATGTGCTTATGTATATATGTATGTATGTATTCATGTATTAAAAAATTATAAAGCGGCTATTAAGCACCTCTCAAATGCGCTGCTCATACTGCTATTTAAATGACCTAAACAGGTGTGACTTGAGGTGTAAACAGAGACTGGATGTTGAGCTGAAAATTAAAACCCAGTTACTGTAGGTGTCTTTTAACAACAGACTCGTTTTCAGGGGCGTAGTTTTGGGGTCAGAGTGCAGTTCGGCTGAAGAGCAAACACGACAACAAAGTCCAACAACTGAGTAGTCACTCAGTGCACCGGGATTTGAACCCCGGTCGCAGAGGTTAAAGGAACACATGTTTTTAAGCCATGTAGTGTAAGGTAATTACAAGGGTTAGCAAGGGACAGAGATTTCTTACCGCAACACGTAATTGCATCAAGTGGACCAATTTATTCACAAGTGAATATTAGGCTAATCAAATCAAATTTGAAGAGCAAGGTTGTTTTGTCAGCTTCCACGTAATGGTCGACATCCAGATAGGTCAGGTCGATAGGTCAAGGTCATCTTCTGCCACATACTTAATTAAAGGCGGTGAGTACATCTTTTTTATGATTTTTATCATATCACACATGATCATTTGGAGAGGTCTATCTGTATTCCTTTGTATCGGCGTTTCTAAAGAGTCTACCTATAAGCACAGATGTACCAGAAAATGTCAGACCCATGCTGAGAAGTCCATGTATATTCCTGTATGTATATATGAAAACATGGACTATAATGTAATATGTGTGTGTGTACATTTATATTTACAGTATGTATCCACACAAAATATACATACACAGGCCTTATATACACATGCATAATATACACATGCATTGGGTCTAAAGCATGTTTTACAATAATTATAGGTATACTGCATATGACAGTTAATTAAGTATCTTTTGCTTAACCCTAGGCTTGGCCATTAACCTGACGTTGATAGAGGGTTTTGCCTCTGACGCAATACCGACCCCAGCGAAAACCGTAAGACTTCTTTTGATCACCGCGGGTCCCAAGTTAACCCCGGTCTTCAGTTGCCGCCGGGGAATAAAACGATCTATACCGATAAACACGGGCATCTTTTAAAAGCCGGTTTCTAATAAACGCTGCGTGGACTCATTTTTTGGCTAGTATGCTGGTACTGACCAGGATGCTATGGTGACAAGACATGAACATAGGCTACAAAGCTGAGAAAGACGTGCAGTCGTCTTTAGCAGAGCAGTCAGCATTGCAGTTAGCAGTGCAGTTAGCAGTGCAGTTAGCAGAGCAGTCAGCAGTGCAGTTAGCAGTGCAGTCAGCAGTGCAGTTAGCAGTGCAGTCAGCAGTGCAGTTAGCAGTGCAGTTAGCAGTGCAGTTAGCAGTGCAGTTAACTGAATTCTTAGTAAAAAGGAACAACAAATACAGCATTTTACTAGAGGATAAAATTATATTTTTACCCAGAAAAGCCAGCATCTTTTAAATGCCGGTCTCCAATTTCCGCCTGGGTAAAAACGATTTGTATTTAAAAAACGCCACGGGTGTTCATAAAAAGTTTACGGTAGCCTAATTCTGATGTTTCTAGTTTAAATTTAAGTTTAACCAGAGCCCTGACTAATTAATTATAAATTATTAGCGTAATTGTAATTGTTACTGAAGATTTACACAGCGCGTCTTGAGCAGAGTTTGACAGCGTGGAAACTATGTCAGACAAAACCCGAACTCTTTCCATCCGGTGCTATTATCCCTTTCCCGACACAGTTGTTTGCCCGTAGCGGAATTCTACTTAAGAAGGTGTTTGCTGAAGTTTGCTGAAGGCGATATCGGTTCCAGTTGACCGCGCATGAGCGCATCGCGCAAGGGAGAGGCGTTTGCGATTCAGGAGCACATAAAAGCCACGAGTCCTTTGCTCCTTTGACGATACAGGTGCACGCTGTCATTATCTCCGCAGGCCTATTTGATTGTCTGTCATGGCTGCCTTCAGGTGTATTTGCCAAGCCAATAATTGTGGAAGGCACGATAGCCGATTGGTTGGAGCGTTCGGCTTTTAATGCGATGAGTAGGAGTTCAAGCCTTTCCCGAGGGGGGTATAGTGTATAGGGACCTTGAGCAAGTCCTTGACGCACAGCTGCTCAGTGCCATCGATGCTCTGTGTATGGTCTTGGGTGCACTTTGAACTTTGAACCTTTTTAAGAAAGGAGGACAATATCAAATATAATCTTATCAGAACCTTCCCTATCTCTGTTTCACACATGTATGTATGTTTGTATGTATTAGATAATTATGAGTTAAGGTATGTATGTAAGCATGTGTATATATGTATGTATGTATGTATGTATTTAAGTAAGTATGTACTTATGTACAAAAGTATAAGTGTCGATCTATATTTATTTAAGTTTTTAAGAATTTCAACACCGTCTTTTAAAAGATTTTTTCGCTAACCTGACTGATGTTAAGCCTAAAGTTTTAAAAGAACAAATTCGCGTGATAACGAGTGATGCTCATGTAGCTGAAGAAGGACTCCACCGGCGAGTTCGCGCAGACACGTAAAGACCAGCCAATGAATTCCCATCATGGAGATATGACTAGAATGTAGATGCACGAAACGAAAAATAAACAACTGATATGCAGTTTTTATATGTGTAATATTTATAAATACGAACTATATACGTAATTTATATGCAAACATCTATATATGTAATATATATTTATATGCATGCATGTATATATAGGCCTGTTGACAACGGCTTGAGACAAGTATATACAAAAGTAAAGGTAGCCTATTTGTATAGGCCTCCGTGGACACTACTCTTGAGAAGCCTGTTGCCCATGTTGTATGTTCTTTCGGCAGAAGCGTATACGAACTGCCACCCTTCAGTTACATGGGTCCTTGTTAATCTTCGAGCATGAGAAGGTGCTCTTATCCCGACCCCAATACAATGTATGTATGTAAGCATGTGTATGTATGTATGTATGTATGTATGTATTCATACAATCGGTCATGTATGTATGTATGTATGTGTGTATGTATGTATGTATGTATGTATGTATGTATGTATGTATGTATGTATGTATGTATGTATGTATGTATGTATGTATACAACCGGTCATGTATGTATGTATGTATGTATGTATGTATTTATACAATCGGTCATGTATGCATGTGTGTATGTGTGTATGTATGTATGTATTTATGTATGTATGTATACAACCGGTCATGTATGCATGTGTGTATGTATGTATGTATTTATGTATGTATGTATGTATACAACCGGTCATGTACGTATGTATGTATGTATGGATGCATGTATGGATGTATGTATGTATGCGTGTGTATGTATGTATGTATGTATGGGAGCGGGGGGTAAGTAGGCTGAGATGGACTGGCATGACGTGAATGGTCTAAAGTAATAAAAACACGCTGGCTGACCTCACTCTGCTTGCCAGTGTCGTATCCAACTTTGACAGGTAACCTAATAACGCGGCTCTGTAGAAATCTTCAGTACTTCGGCCCCAGTTTCAAAGAATCGTTCGGCAAAAGCTCCCACAACTCAACGACAGGATACGTTATGAAGTGCTAATTGATTGTCTGCTTGTTATGTTGCCTGATTGTCCGAGAAGCCTGTTGACCAGGTTGTCTGGTTGTCTGATATTTGGTTGTCTGGCTGTTTGGTTGTACGGTTTTCAAGTTGTCTGGTTGTCTGATAGTTTGGTGATTTGGCTGCCTGGTTGTCTGGTTGTCCGGGTCTTTGGTTGTCCCGTTTTCTGGTTGTCGGGTAGTCCGATAGTTTGGTTGTCCAATAGTTTGGTTGTCTGGTCATTTGGTTGCCTCGTTGTTCGGTTGTCTGATTGTTCGGCTGACGCACAAAAACTGAGGCAGGCATTAGACAACCGGTCATTCCTTCACGGACTGCAAAGAATAGACAGCCAGTAGGCCATCTGTTGGGCATCTGACGAAGTTCTTAAGGCAGAGAGGCGCTATATAAATGCCCTGTTACTCTATAAAAACTCCCATGGCGCCGTTGTTATATTGCACATTGCATCAAACGAAAACAGACATCATGTGTAGCTGACAACTTGCTCTAGTCTAGGTTTGTCACGTTCGATATATTTTAATTGGAGATTGGCACAATTGCTTTTCTCCTATCAGCCTCTATCTCTTTCTTCTCTGTACTTCTGTCTCTGTCTGTCTTTTGCTGTCTCTCTCACTCTGTTTCTTTCACGTGCTTCTTGTGCTATCTGTCGTCTGTCTGTCTGTCTGCATTGCGTAGTTCTCATAGAGAAAGTCTGCCCGTCTCTATTATATAGTTGTCACATCTGTCTGCGCCACCTGGAGTTATTTAGAGTCATCCACAGAAAGAGACAAACAGACAGACAGACAGACAGACAGACTGGGGTAATTTTATTTTTATTTTCTGTAGATTGTTGTTCGATGTCAAATGCGCCGCAGAAATATTCTACGTCTGGACCGTAGCGATCGAGCAGTGTAGTCAAGCGTGACGTTGGAAGCTGGATTCCTATACATCGAGATATTACACAACACTTGTAGCCTGGAATTACATATATTTCGCAGGTCAATCAATAACAGAACAGCGGTCCATTGAGAAGACTACTGCAGGAAAAAAAGATCTCAGAACTATTGAAGGACACAAACACTACGAAACGGAGCAAGTGTTCTACCTTAGACTGTTGCGAGAGAAGAACTGTTTTTTAAAGAAAAACAGTACACTAAACACTTGCACGTGCATTTTACCAAACCCACGTATTGCTACGAAAAAATTTCTATCGAAAAACACTAAAGAAAAACTACCTGAGCTACGGTAGTTAGGATAAACTACGGTAACTACGATCGAGGAACACTATAGTAGTGTACTACAGCTGAATATAAAACATAAAACTGTGTTCAATTTAATTTCAATATTGTTTCAGCAGAAGTTGCGAAATTGCAACAGAGCAAACAGTTTTAAAAGTCATGCGATCTGGATTATATCAATTTCACTGATATTCATTTACCCATGTACTTTCACGACGCAAGACTTGAGCCACTGACATTTGGAATATCAACATCAGTTTGATTGCTGATAGCACTACGTCAGCTAGTACGTAGCACTCCGGCTTGCACAAAGATGGTTTTCTTGAAAGTTCGTCGACTCTTAAAAACTTACTTTGGAAGTAAGTATAAACTAAATTACCATACTATACATAGGAAATACAGGTAGCCTATTGCTGCGGACCTGCCACAAGGCTTCTCTTAACAAGAATTTATAAATATTAATAATTTTCTTCAAATAATACAAGAATTGCATAATAGTACGATAATTTGAAGTTATGCACAGAACGCGATCGCCACGCTACCATGAAATGTCTTTTCAATTGCCGCCTTTACCAAATAGTTACACGCAAAGAAATGTAACATATGCTTTATTTGCAGCTTAAATTTTTCACTAATTTGCTTAACTTGTTATTTTATAAATTGTTAACTTCTTAGCCTAATTAATTGTTTTTGATTTGTCAATAAATCGATTATGTCTTACTTAATCTCTTCTTAATTAGTCAATTAATCGCTTCTTAAATAGTTAATTAATCGATTCCTAATTAGTTAAGTACTTGATTCTTAGATTTTTATTTAATCTATGTTTAAATAGTGAGTTAATCGATTCTTATTTGTTAATTAATCGGTTCTTAATTTGTTAATTAATCGGTTACCAATTTTCTCTTCGTCTGCAGATTATAAGAATTTCATCGCTTGGTGCGCTGCTGTAGCGCTTGCAGTCTACACGATCGATTCCCTAATCACGCCGACCATCGTACATCCGAGTAAGTGAGGAAGGGGCGATTGCATCTTGCCTTGTTGCCACCTTCCTACATGTATATTCTTTTCCTCTGTTCACCCTCAGTTACTTCTTTACCCTTGTTCTTTTTTTGATCATGTTCTTTCTCTTCCATTTTCCACTTCTTTCGGTTTGTCTTTCCAGGATCTTTCCTTTTTCTGTCTTTTTCTTTTCTTTTGTCCGTCTCTCTTACACTGTTTATTTAATTCTTTAAAGAGGTGTCTTTCCCCTAAGGCCATTGGCGATGTTCCACTCGGTTGGCCGCCACAGCCCCCTCCGTTTTGGAAGGAGTGCCATATGTTTAGGTGCGAACACGATATTGATACTGGACAATTAATTAATTAATTAACAACGAAAAGCATATTAGCGGATTTGTAGCATCGCAATTTATACCGGAAATGACTATGTCACATCGCGTCGTCAAACAATAGGGTGACCTGCATACTTCTGCGACCCCCTAATCATTGCAGCTTCTTCTGATAATAAAAACTGAGTTCATTGTGAGAACATACAATGTCGCATAGATCTGACGTATGATCACTAAGTAAGTAAGTAAGTAAGTAAGTAAGTAAGTAAGTAAGTAATACACATTTGTTAGCACGCCATATGTCCATCGACTGAGCGAGGAATTGACTGATCGAAACATCTGGATGGTAAGATAATACGAGGCATGTTGTTTTTTAAGATACACGAGTAATCTGTAATTTTTCTGTAAATTTCTAGATTAAGGTTGCATGCCTGCAAAAGTGCAGGCGCTTCAGATCCCTCTTCCCAACTTATAACGATAACTGGCATCATACAGTATAATAAAATTTGACGAAAAGTCAGTGGTTCAAAGTTTGAGAGCAATGATTCTAAATATCTGTAGATATGTTCTGCCCATTGCATAGGTAGACAAGAGCAAGAACCTCAGTGCCATAAATTTTCTCAAGAGGCGCTTTTAATGCTAATTAATATCGCAAACTGGGTGAAAAGGAGTTAACGGTTCAATGTTTACAAACACACTTCATCGAATAATATTGGGTTTGCCTTCTCACGTTTCTCACTGTTTCGTAATGTAACACTTAGACTGCAGAGGGATCCGTGACCCCAGGTCAGTGATGTAATAGGTAGGCATGATCTCATTAACTGACTGACTGATTCACTGGCTGGCTGACCGACTGACTGCCAGATAGATCGATTAAGTGATTGGTTTGATTGATTGATTGATTGATTAATTAATCGATGATTTTAGAGATGCGACATGTGAAAGAGGGATCAACAGAGGTATCAATGAGAACAATAGCAGCCGCAATAGACGAACCACAAGAACCAGGTGACATACCAAATGAGAAACCACAAGTGCCTTCCAGTAAGTAAACGCCTCTACTCCATTCCTACTACAGTTTGTGATATTCCTACTACTTTCTCTTGCTCTATCTCAACTGAATACTATTCTTGGCAGCAGGCAATTTGTGTTGCTGGACAAGCGGTTCTGGAATGAACTTTCATAATCTGATTGGTTCTTAGTGCCTTCCGCTCTCGACAAAAGATGTTTTTGTGTCAGCATGTTTGTCATCTTTGGATGGCTTCCTTGTACTGATCCTTGGAGTAGACGGGAATCTGTTTTGGAGTGCCATCGATTGGTGCCTAGAGCATCATTATAATGGCGCTATTACAGTTCTACTATTAGATTAGATTACTCCACTGCATTCGAGTAAGTAGATCCATTATGTTGTCTTACAATACCAGTAGAACACACTTACACAACGCTGTCCGTAAATTGGTGCGCTAGTATTAGGCTTGTAATAATGCATTAACTGTCGCATTTCAGTCAGTGCCTAGGTAACCTGTGGTACTAGGCATGTTCTTGTAACTAAGTCGACGAGAAGTTGACTCAGTCATGCGCTATGATTGGTAAGCTTGGCGCAAGAGAATGTCTATTGTGATGACAAGACTTCTGCCAACGAATCGACATCGAACTTTGCGTTGATCGGAATGCGCCAAGCTTGTGTCTATCGATTGGCTCGTGTTCGATTCCCGCCCACGTTGAACAACCAGTTCGAGCGAACTGGTAGGGTAACGATTTCAACGAAGCCTTTATGTCATACGTAGATTCTGAAATACGACAGTACAGACGGGACTCGTTCTTGCTGCATGCTTTTGACATTGGAACTGAAGCAAAACCTGCGAAAATAGGTTTCTACACGCAGTATCGGAAATCCGTTGAACTGGAAGATAAAACATAAAATTTACATTTAATTGTAGTCATTTGTAGCACCAGCGTCAACTCTGAGTGGGAATTGATTGTGTAGTGGCTTCACTTTGATATATTCAAAGCCCGTGATGAGTCATCTTGCTCAGGCTGCACGGCATCAACTGTGGTATACATGAAATTGAAGAGCAACTTTTTCTTCACTGGTTCCTCCATATCACTTGTATGAAAGGAAATAAGATATATTTAAGAAAGTAAGGAAGATAACTTTTAACGAACTAACAATACTACACAATCAAGGCTGTTTTTAATTAAACGACAAAAATCAATTACAGCATAGCAATCGTAATTACAATATTTCAGTTCCAGCTACATTACATGTACTCGATGGCTTCACATATCAGTTACAATTACACTTTAACTTGTATTAGATTATAAATAAATTAATTACAATTACAATTGACCCAAACCTGAAACTTACCATACCTTTCATGTTGTTACCCATGAGTTTGATATCGCATCAATGCGTAATATTACCATACCCAATCTGACGATACCATACGTTACAGAGAAGCCAATTGTTCACGCGATGCATTGTGGTCTGGCATCCGAATGTCCTCGTGGCAAATTCTCCTATTTCGTTCGATCTGGCTACGGCAGGGACACCTCAGCCACCATCTGCTTCAACGAAAACTAGTAAGACATCTCGCTACTCACATATCTATCAAGACACTTTGTGTAGAGCCTTTAAATACCTCACAAAAGTATTTCACGTCTAACGGATCTAAAGAAGTATGTTTTAAAGCTGTTTTAAATTGTTTGTCGCGTCTTGTCCTCTTCTCTATTTTTTTTCTCAACTATCCTCAACATCTCCTCTACACACGTCGGTTTGTAAGCCCAAAGAATCACTTGATACGGTGTCATCAACTGTCCACATGTCTCCATCTTCCTGTCTGATTCTGCCTCCGTTTTTATTTCTATCTTTCTGTAGGGTTCCTTGTCACTGTGCCTAAATCTACCTATGTCTCTGCTTCTCTCTGGCTGTATCTATCTGTCTGTGTCTATATATATGTCATTGTCTCTGTTTCTAACTTCCGTTGTCTATGTCTCTGAATATGTCTCAGTCTCCATCTTCTTGCCTTCCTTCTGAATGTCTCTGTGCATGCCTGTGACTACCTCTTCCACGCTTATGTCTCTCTCCGTCTGTCTCTTTAACCGTTTCTCTGTTCCAACGAAATACGCGGAAAGCATAGCAATGGCGCCAAAGAAGTTCTTCGTAGTTGTTTTTCTTCGTATTTGTTTTGATATTGTTATTGTCAACTATTGTGTTGCAGCATTGTTGCTGAGGACAAAGTCAGTAGCGACCGAGGACTCAACATGGTCGTTATAAATGGTGAGGAAGACAGACAGGCAGACAGACAGGGACACACACAAACAGACACACAGACACAATGCCAGAAAGCTGATACACAGATAGACAGACACACAAACAGACATATACGAAGACAGACAGGCAGACGTACGTACCGATAGACTGGCAGATTGACAAACTGACTTAGAAACAGGCGGACAGACAGATATGAGTGTCTGTCTGTCTGTCAGTCAGTCTGTTGTCTGTCTGTCAGTCAGTCTGTCAGTCTGTCTGTCTGTCTGTCAGTCAGTCTGTCAGTCTGTCAGTCTGTCAGTCTGTCTGTTTGTCTGTCAGTCAGTCTGTCAGTCTGTCTGTCTAGATACAATATAACATAATTCGGTCAGTTCTTTGTGCATCTGTGTTATGCATCATTTGGACAAAAACCCTTATTTGCTGCATTATATAGCCCCGTTATAATGTATGCAGAGCATCAATCGATGTTGCTAAGCAGCAGTGCGTTAGGAAATTGCTCAACAGAACTAGACTGTCTGAAGCGATGTTCGAAACCGCACCCATCGCCTTACAAGGCAAACAATCAGTACAACGAGAGTTAAATGAAAGACACTTGGTGACACGCATCTATAGAACTCTTAAGTCGCGTAGTCCTGAGTTCGATGGATCATTCGGCTGAGGCGCTTACAAGACCACAGTAGCTTCGTGACAGGACATAATTTAGGCCTATTGTTCCGACTGGACTAAGGATAAAGGAAGCCAAGAAAACATTTTCCTGACTAGAATTGAAAATTCGGTGTGTTTCGTTTGATTTCTTTTCATGTGAGTTCGATCAGCTCATTTGATGATCTATTGATTTTAAAACAGTCCTTCTATCATACAAAAATCGAACCTGGCAGCAATTAATAGCAGCTTGACAGTCACTTATCATTACTCTACCACGTCTCTTATTTGGGTCAGCTGTCAATCATCGCTGTGTCAAGGCTCCGCCCACTGTTTACACATTTGTTATCTTATGTTGTTTAAATATGTTTTTAATGTTTTTGTTGACCTGCTTCTTAACGTTTTCTCATTTGTAACATGACTTTATTTGCTTTTTGTCGATTCGCTTCTCATTCAATTTATTTTGCATTAAGTTTGTTATTTACTATGGTATTTCATACACTTTGTCGACAGGTATGTATTTGTATATAATTTTGTATTTGTCAACAATCTTTAGATGCGACTCTAAACGTCGAAGAGATTAAAGTTTTCGACGTCTACACAAGCGGTGAGCAAAACCAGTTTCAAGGACAGATTCAGTAAAAACAAAGAATAAAAGAGGCTATAAAATAAAATAATAAAATAAGAACATAAAAAGGCAGTAGAAATGCTTGGCCGATTTACACTGGCTAGATGCCCTTCTCTGAGCAGAAAACAGGTCACTAGCAAGCCTCGGCGATTGAATCGAAGAAGCGCATTAAACATGGGCGTCTATCGTTGGGCCTACAGTAATATGGTAAGTGGAGCGAAGCAGCTTTTAAAAAGAGTAGGTGATGGGACGGTATTGAAAAGATGGGATGGGCGACTGGAAGGGATTTTGAAGGGGTAGAAAGAAGTGGAAGGGAGTTGAGAGGGGTTAAAGTGCATACAGGAGAATGGAGGACGTTGAGGGAGGACAGCGAGCTGAACAGAGCTGAGGAAGTGAAAAGTAGAGGACAGGACAGGGCAGGACTCAACAGGACACAATAGGACAAGACAGGACAGGACAGGGTGGGGCATTATAGAACAGGACGGGACGTAACTGGACAGGACAGGGGCAGGAGGAAAGCACGGCATGACATGACAGGACGTAATACAACAGGACGTGACATGTCAGGACGTAATATAACAGGACGTGACATGTCAGGACGTAATATAACAGAACGTGACATGTCAGGACAACACGGTAAAGGAATCACCAGTACAGGACAGGACGAGAAGGATGAGGACATGGCAAGACACACAGGACAGTTCAACAGAGATGAGCTGCATGAGTCCCAGAAAGCGGATGATTGATGTCTGCATATGTTAGCATTTGTCTGTCTTTGTTAGTTTACTTAAATCTCACCTTTTCAAGAAATCTCACCCTGACCAGTCTTCCCATTTCTCTCAGCTTAATCAAAACACATCCTAGCCTCCTCTTCCCTCCTTTCTCTGGTCTCCTGGCAACCGGACTTGGTTCTTGACATGGCATCTTTGGACAACCCCACGGACTTGACGCAGCGCGCGTGAATAAGCTGGTACCCTGCCCTTTGCTTTTAAGTAGCGCTACATGGTTTCGAATGGAATAACTTATCAGGACGTTTATGGGTCTTTTTCAAATATAAAACTTTTTTAATGACTTTAATATATTTAATATATGGCTACATGGTTCCGAATGGAATAACATACCTGGACGTTTATGGGTCTCTTTCACATTTCAGACGCGTCTCTCATCTCTTACTTGAAACATGGAATCAAAGATAACCACATCATCCTCGTCACGAGCCATGACGAAGCCAGCTTCAAGTGAGTTGTAGCCCTATGTATGTGTGAGTGTGTATGTGAGTGTATGTATGTATGTATGTATGCATGTAGGACATTTTATGTATATGTGGCATTGTGTGTATGCATGACTGTGTCTGTGTGTATATATGCGTGTTTATATCTGTGTATCTTGTTACATCTGGTTATTTCCTTAGCTTCTTACTTATTGCAGTTATTCCCGTCGTAGACAAATTTTTCATTTTTTTAAACTTCATCTGCCCTGACCATTTGATTTTTGACTGATTCTTATGATAAACCAATTCCGCTGTTGGTGAATGATGCAATTGACCAATTCAGTTTTGACCATTCTGAAATTGATCATTTTAATCGATGATCCTAAAATGATCAGCCCTAGACTTATAACCAATTTAGTGGTCGAATATCGCAGTTATTGTCCACTTTTGCGGTTGACCATTTAAGGTTTTAATCAGTCTTAAGGTCCTTTCTGAGATTAACCAAAAGTTACAACCACAACTGGTTGACCATTGTTGCAATTGTCAATCTTTCTTTTGAGCTTAATAATTGTTGCTGCTTCTTCCAGTTTGTCGTCGGTTGCCAGAAAGGAATTCTACAAGTTCGGGAGTTCCGTGTTGGACAGGGTGAACTTTCGAGATAACTACGCCATAATTGGCCAGAAAGGTCTTGCTCTGGGACAAGCCATCGAAGGGGTACGTATGTGTGCTTGTATGCATCTGGGAATTCGTACAGTGGAATAGACGTTGCCAGATACACTAGGAACTGTTAACTCTAGATATTCATTGAAGATCACGTCAGTTTATGTGGGATCCGTTGGCTGAATGGTAAAGATTCTGGTTTCTCACTAATATGCAAGTGCAGTTTGGAGCCAAATAGTTTATCGAATGACTGCTGCAGGTGAGCGCTTCAGTCGAAAGATAGTTGTTTTCAGAGGTACGTAAAAGGCGCTATATGAATATGCTGTACATACATACATGCATACATACATATATGCATAAATACTCTGTAAATAGTCCCTTATTGCAAATAGGCGCAAAGTTCTCGGCTCTGTGCTTACGCGCATTGAGCATCCATTAAACACTCCTGCTTTCCTTACTGCGATGCATTATATAATCACCATCCACAAGAGGTGCACTGCTGTTATTCTGTGACCGAGTCGGCCTACAGGTGCGATCTTAGGTTAAACAACGTGTATAATTATATCTGTTACATGTACATTGAAAGTTTAATAGTTTGTTTAATTATGAGTTTATTTATTGTTTTTAAGCTGAACAATTTAAAACAGAACTGTTTTTGTTATCAAGAGCATTTGTATACGCTGCATCCACGTCAATGGTCATGATGTCGTTAAACTTCAGGTTCTACTGCTGTATATAGACTTCAGCTATTAAGAATTTGAAGTGTACCAAGTGCAGCTGAATTGTCAGCAAAACACTGCATTGTCTTGCTGCTGTATAATTGCGAAATGATGGCAACTTACCTCAGCATATTTCTTGATTTTTTTCACTCATAAAAGTAAAATTACGGAGTGTAAATAGGCCTACCTTGCTTTGTCTCTGTCTGATTCTATCACCTTCTTTTAAGTTTTGTCTCATTCTCTGTCATTTTCTCATTCTCGCTCACACTCCGTCCCATTCTGTCTAATCCTTCTATTCGCTAATTTTTACACTCTGTCGCTCACTATCTGTCTCTGTCTCTGTCTGTCTCTGTCTCTGTCTATCTCTGTCTCTTTCAGTTTCTCTTTCGCTCTCATTCTCTATCATGACTTCATTAATTTAACATACTTTCTATGTGTCTATCTCCTTTTTTCTGTCTCCGTCTTTCCCTGTTTAAATGGCGGATTTACTATAGGGACAAACGGGGACATGGCATAGGAGCGGCGCATTCCAGTAGGCTGCAAAACTTACACATAAAAAAATCAACATTAAATTTAATTTAAAACTGCAAGCGAGACGACAATAAACAAATACAATTATTATAATATTTATATTAATGACAACATATTGTTTATATGTTTTATTTAAAATATTGTAATTGTTGTAACAGAAACGAGAAAGTTTAAACTTTGGAACATAAAAATTAGGGGCGGCAAAAAAACTAGGCCTAGGGCGGCAGATTGTTAAAACCACCCCGCACTGTCCGTCTGTCTGTCTCTCTCTGTCTTTCTTCTCTGTGTCTCTCTCACTGTCTCTGCCTGCTTTTCATTCGCTTGACCTCCGTTTTTCTTGAACCAGGCGAGAGTAAATGATATATTATGCCTGGTATTTACCTGCGCACGAATGCGTGGAAAGACCAAAGTATTGTCAAGATTTTGTTATTGATGCATCTCGAACTTGTTGCGAGTTATTTGGAGCAACTGGAATGGCAGGCAAATATTTTTCGCCAATTGCCCTCTTGACTGACTCGTCACGCTTCACTGCACTGACCATTGTTTTCGCTCCGATGACTGTGGCTTTCTTTGTTACTATACACAGTGGCTTATTTGCCTGTCTGCACTTAACGGACCCTAAATGATCTATTACCAGACGTGTATGAATCATTGCCAGCCCATTCTGCCGTAGGGAAGACTTCTTACTGTCTCTCTGTCTCTGTCTCTGTCTCTGTCTCTGTCTTTCTCTCCCGCTCTCTCTCTCTCCGTCCGAGTCTGGCTGTCTCTATTCTTCTGTCTGCTTCAGTCGACTATCTTGACTACACTGTCCTGAGTCTAATTTCAGCCGCAGGGAAGACTCCTTTTTGTCTCTTTCTCTCTCTCCCTCTCTCCCTCTCTCCCTCTCTTTCCTTCTCTCTCCCTCTCTCTCCCGCTCTCTTCCTCTGTCTGACTCTGGCTGTCTCTATTCTTCTGACTGCTTCTGTCGACTATCCTGACTACACTGTCCTGTGTCTAATTTCTGACTGATGTTTAACTTCTGGCTACTTCTTAACTTCTGACTGCTACTCTCAAGTTTCATTCTCAGAGCTTCTAAGTGATACGTGCTCAACTCTGATTGGTCGCTTATCTTATGGGCTTACCTTTGAATTTCCGCAAGTGGTCAGGTCAATTTAATCTTCTGCTCCTCCTGTTCGTAACCGAACACTGTACCTGTAGGCCGACTCGGTCTACTCCCCCTGGGCGAACTCTTCCTGTCAGTCTTAACTGACAGAGCGCTTGCTGCAAGGCGTGATTTTTACACTAAGCGTCTTGAGGCGCCAGCAGGTATAGATGTGTTGGGATGAATTCAGTTTTATGATGAATGCACGTCCTTTGTCATTAGAGGCCAGAGAGCTTAAACTGTGAACATATACGCACACACACACACACACACACACACACACACATACACACTAGACTTAACAGTCAATCAGACGGAGATATGGCGCCATCGTCACCAATCCTGACACCCCTTCTTCCTCCTCTTATCTGCCTCTGCTCTCCAGCCCCAAACATCACCCACCGTAGCTGCCACGCTGTCTCTCTGCCTGACTCTTGGATCTTGACCCGGAACCGAACCCTTTTGCCTATCGATTTTGTTTTGACTGAGCGCCTGTGAATAAGCTGGAAGCGGCGGCGCGGCTTTCGTTGGGCGCTGTAAAAATCTTGGGATTACGATTACAATTTTCTTACGGCGACTGAAAGATCCGAGATATTGTCCTATATATATAATCTGTAATATGTATATATTACATATATACGTATATCTTACATATATATATAATATGTAAGATATATATATATATTGTTGCGTGTTCGTCTAGCGTTGATAAATAACTCGCTTGGGTTTAGATAAACTCTCTATTCACACTTGCAAGAGGTTTTAACTCATACAACAAAATACCTGACATCAGCAAGAACAACGACGGCTGTTTTGAAGCCAAGAGTCGAAGTCTTTTCCACCAGAGAACAACTCGAACAAAGTACCTCTCAGGTTCCTCAAACACACTGAGGACCTTTACATGAACCCGATAAATGGAGTCTTGGCAATACTAACAGCAAACAGCGCCATGTAGGACTCGGCTATACTTAACTAGCCAAGCTCAATAAACTGAAGGAAACTTCCCTTTTTATAGGGTTACTGGGGCTAAGCCCCCAAAGAGACGGTTCATCCTTCAACCAATCCTTACATCCGGGTCTTCCACATGGACCGACTCTAACAATATATATATATATATACTTAATTTCTTATCTATTACAATTTCGAGCTGCCTCTGTCTGTCTGTCTGTCTGTCTGTCTGTCTCTCGTCTCTGTTTCTCTGTTTTTCTGACCTATTGCATCTGTATTTTTAAGCATACATGTATAGGCAGAAAAACTTATGCATGGTAGACAGTTATATTTATGCATGTATGCATATATGCCCGTACATATATACACACGTACGTACATACATCAGTATATATATGTACATACAAACGTATGTATGTATGTATGCATGTATGTATACATGCCTGTATGTATCTGAGCATGCCTGTATGTATGTATGTATATATGTATTTATCTATGTATGTATGTATGTATTTATGTATGTATGTATTGCACCTTACTGTACTGTATTGCATTCAATAAGTTTTGTTGTTGGTTTACTTTGTCGTGGCGCATTGAAACAAATTTGCATTTTGTTGTATTGTTCTTTATTGAGTTTTATTGTGAATTGCAGTAATTGCAGGTCTTCGTTGTATTTTTGTATTGGATAACATTTGAATTCTTTTTCTTTGTTTAAACAGCTCGAGGCGCGAAGGGAAGAACGGCAGTTTGCTGAAAGCGCTGTTGTCAGTGGATGTATGACGAACCCAGGTCATTATCGGTTATCTTGCTTACAGCACTTGTCGGCGATCTTTCATATTTGTCAGCGATCGGGCTTCGCAACGTAGACGCGCCCGATTTGTAGAGTAGCGTTAATCCAAGAAAAGACACACAGTCTTTGGTTTTCGATTGTATTTTAATTAAACAAACGAACAGTTCAGTCACAGCAGTATTTGAATCGTCATAGTTTCTAAAAGAACGAATCGGTCAATGACAATTGTAACTCAAATCACCAATTGAGAACAAACACTAAATACTACTGGCACCAATTTTATTGGCGCTTTGCCAACAGAGCATTAGCGTCCGATTTTTTAATCTGTTCCCTCCAAGTCAACTGTTACCGCTGACGTCAGACATTGCGCGCGAAAGCCGACCAATAAGAAGCGTATATTTAAAATGAGCATGAACGCCGCCAAATCACAAATAAGTGTACAACTAGATTACTCATCGATTTCATCAAGTTACTTCACAGAAATTTCGCACCTGTAGCGCGGAAACCTATCCGCCACTCACAAATAAGTCAACAGTCTGATGGCTCATCGATGTGACGTCATAAAAATTTACAATACAAACGTGTGTTTTAAAGTTGCTGACTCAACAGCTGAAAAATACACGCTTAAACTGTGCTGTGTGACTTTTGTAATTGAAATCATGTTCTGGTAAACATTAAGACAAACAGCAGCGGGAAGGGAAGTAGTAACGATAAAAGTGAGTGTAATTGCAGTAATATTAGCAATAATAATAACCTAGTATAGTATCAGCAATAGAAGAAGTAAAGTAAAAATAGTAATAGTAAGTATAATTATAATAGTAATAGAATAGTAATAATAGTAGTAAAAGTAACTGTAATCATTACGCCAATAGTGATAGTACCGTAGTAATACAATATTAAATGTAAAAAACTAATAGAGCAATGATGGGCTTCGTTTGCAGTTGGGGCATTGAAAGGAGCCCGTGACCACAAGCCAGCTCCCGCTGAACCAGTCAAGGTGGAAAAGAAACCAGCGGTAGAACCACCTAAGGCACCAGCTCCAGCACCGAAGGCGTTGGAAAATGCAGAGCAGGACAAGGGGGTCAAAGTTGTCGAACCGATGAAGCAGAACGATGTTGCAAAAGTCGTCGTCGAAAAGAAGAAGAAAGCCAATCAGGCAGAAAGCAAATCCGACTTCAAAGTCGGAGAGGAACAGGCCAACTGCGGAGTGACGTCAGAGTGCACGGATGACGGATTTCCGGTCCATCTGTTCACTGGACTGCAGGCCAAGGAACTGCCCAAGATCTGCGTCAGCGGCAAATAGTAAGCCTCTTTCGCTTGGTCGGCTGGTCAAACAGACAGTCGATCATTGGTCAGTATCTGTTCAATCAGTGGTTCAGTCTTCAGTCAGAGGGTAAGTGGTCAGTCGGTGGGTAAATCAGTGGGTCATTGATCAAGCACTGAATTAATTAATCATCGGTTCACTGGACGGTCAATCGGTCAGTAGTCAGTCAATGGAACAGTCAGTGGGTCAGTGATCAATAAATGGGTCAGTCAATGGATCAGTGGTCAATCAGTGGGTCAGAGGTCAGTCAATGGGCAAGTGATCAGTCAGTGGGTCAGTCAGCGGATCAAAGGTCACTCTGAGTCAATGGGTCAGGTCCGTCAATGGGTCAGTCAATGGGCAGGTGGGCCAGTCAGTTAGTCAATCACCTACAGTGTACGGCCTCGGCCGTGTTACGGCGCTATATAAATTGTCTTATTATTATTATTATTACGTTCAGCTCTTATCAGCCTTCGCTTTGTTCAAGTCTTGATATGCTCTGAAGCCTTAAGTAACATCGTGATCCTCTATGCTCAGCCTCTTCGGCGTTGCGACAATAGGATCAAACCTCTGTCGTCATTCGATATCATTCTGTTCTCTTTCAGCGTCATGTCAGCTGGATTGAATGACGCCGGTCGTGGTCTGAACTTCGTAGTCGTTGATCCAAAGACGAAGGACGTAACAAGAGTCGCACGGTTTGACACTTACGGCACAGGTAGTTAACATCAGAACCAACAGCTTTCATTTGCGCCGCTTTCACCTTCTCATCTTCGACGGCTTCGATAATTTCATATATCAACTACTATGTTATATTCGCTCAATCACTCGGAAGACTTTTACGTTCATATTAAACTGATCCCTGTACACATTTGCTCATAATATCGTGTAAATTAAAATATGTAAGACGTTGAGTTCTCGAAGCTCGAGCCCTCTCAGTGGCTAACCTAGGAGCGGGGCATTCTGCCACAGCCCCCTAACCGCAGACGGATTTTTTCGTCTGCAAAATACCTATTCCCACCTTTTCCAACATTTCCATTACGAATGTATGCATGCGTATATGTCTATGTATGTATATATGTAAGTAAATAAATATGCAAGAAAATAAGTAAGAAGATCATTCGGCGAGGGAAAGAACGGACCACTCACCTCATATGCTGAGGTTATGAAAAATGAAGTCGCTAACATTTCATACTCATAGTTGCCTCTGTGGATCGGCTTAAGGAACTGCTCCATTTCTTCCCTAAGTGCAAACAAGTCCATTCCACTGTCTATTCATCCATTCCTCTTCGCATCAGTTAAGCTGATTTCATTTTAGACCATTTCATATTCAAAATTGTATTATCTTCAATGTTTAACAAAAATAATCCTATACAATTTCTGTGCCTTACGATACCTTACCCCAGTACAATATGACGCTTTAATTACCTTATCCCAGTACAATGACGCTTTGAGTACCTTACCCCAGTGCAATATGACGCTTTAATTACCCTACCCCAATTCAGTATGACGTTTTAATCTGTTAAGGAAATACCTGGTCATTTGAGTGGCACTGGCTAAACTGTTTTCAGATGACAATGCCATTGAACTCTTTCTTGAGATGTTGAACGACGGCGACATCGTCTTAGGAGTGGCTCACGACGAGGCATCGAACAAGTGAGTCTCTTTGTCTCTTTCTCTTGTATGTGTGCGTGTCTTTCTCTCTTGCTGTGAGTCTCTTTGTGGGGCTTCATCTCTCACTTTCTCTCTCTTTCTGTGTCTGTTTCTCTCTGGTGCCTCTTTGGGACTTTATCTATCCGAGATGGTTTCCGTTTCTGGGCATATATCGTTCCGATCCACTGTCTCTCAGAACCTGTATCTCCATCCAGTTTTATCTCTCTGCCCCTTTACCTCTCTAACCCTTGACCTTTCTGATCCGTGACATTTCTGGCGACTGATTCACGCGACTACCGGATGAACGAGAGAGAATTAAAGTTCCGCGTATAATAGTCAGCGCCAGGTTGAACTAAAAGAAAGTCTGCTAAATCTAATTACTATAACAACTGCAGTTACAATTACTAGATCCTGCAAAGCTGTTTCCTTTTTCGACAGATTAGAAAAATCTGTGCGGGATTTGATCGAAGGCCTTGGTAGTTCTTACATCCACCGTCTGTCCTTCAGGGACGTCTGGGCCTTCGTCGGCCAGAAGGGCATCGTCGGATTCTCTCCTCTTGAGGAGGTGAGACCATTCGTCTGATCCTCATGCCCTCAGCTCGTGGTTACTAAGTGTCTACCGAATTTTATTTATCGTATATTATTTATTTAATGTACTTGTTAAGCCATAATGTCAATAGATCTAGATCTGAGGCATAAGAAAAGTGTACGCGAACATCTCAAGGGTCGTTGCACTGATCCTGCTCAGCAGACTCGAACCTCTAATCGCTGGATTACGGCCCCAGCGCGCTACCGAAAAGACTACAGTGCCGCACACCATGTTACCAAGTTACTTCATTCAGTGTTCACTCGTACATGGAATCTATGACATTTTTGACTCTGTCTGTCTGTCTGTCTGTCTGTCTGTCTGTCTGTCTGTCATCTCTCTCACCTCTCTTATTCTCTGTCTGTCTCAGTCTGTATTTTCTGTCTGTCTCTGTCTCTCTGTCTCTCACTGTCTAGCTCTGACTCCCCGAGTGCAAATACGATATTGGTGCTTAGTTCATCATTGCAGTCGCTCTAAGGAAGATTTCGTATTGCATTAATTAAACTTGTAGCCTGAGGAAAATACCAATACACTGTGTAGGTTGGCGAGGAGTGCCTTCGCATCGAGGTTCCTAGATAGTCAACTAAAATGGAAAAAACGAAATTTAAAGGAAATGCATGTAATTGCGCCGAACTGCCAATTTCAATGAAAATTACATGTTACACTGTTATACAATGTATTGTAATGTAATGTACTATGTGGTAGTGTCGTAGTTCTGTGTGTAGATTTTTGTTTTGTCTTGTTTTGTTAGTTTGAATTCTCAGATGCCAATTCCGAGAGACAAATCCTGACTTGGCCAAGTCCGATCGACAAGCGATTCTGTGTTCCGCCAAAATGTAAGAACTATCGCCATTCACTCTGGAATGGATATACTGCTCTTATCCATATTATTATTATTTATGTATCTACTCATTTATTAATATTAATATTAATTGACAATATATAGTAAGTTTATTCATTTTAGCTGAGTTCTCTACGGGGTACAGCTGTAACAGAAATTTTAAAATATCGTTCTGTGCTGGCATGGATTTTAAATGGTTGACTAATGGTCTGCTAATCAGTAGACTATCGCTCACCATAGGCCTACCTTCCCTCACCGATCAGAAAATGTCAAGAGCGACTGTTTTGTTTTCTCTGAAAGTGAACGCTTTGCCTCAGAGACAGATCCTCATCAAAAACGAAGAGAGGAAGAATTTCTGCAAGAAGCACGACGGCTACGGAGAATTCTGCAAGAGTGAGTCACATTCTAGGAATGAACCTGCTTTTTGTTCTACTCGTTTTGGCTCTCCTCTCCTCCCCTCCTCCTCTCCTCTCCTGTTCTGTCCTCTCCTGTCCTCTGCTCTGCTCTGCTCTGCTCTGCTCTGCTCTGCTCTGCTCTGCTCTGCACTGCTCTGCTCTGCTCTGCTCTGCTCCGCTCCCCTCCCCTCTTCTCTCCTCTCCTCTCCTCTCCTCTCCTCTCCTCTCCTCTCCTCTCCTCTCCTCTCCTCTCCTCTCCTCTCCTCTCCTCTCCTCTCCTCTCCTCTCCTCTCCTCTCCTCTCCTCTCCTCTCCTCTCCTCTCCTCTCCTCTCCTCTCCTCTCCTCTCCTCTCCTCTCCTCTCCTCTCCTCTCCTCTCCTCTCCTCTCCTCTCCTCTCCTCTCCTCTCCTCTCCTCTCCTCTCCTCTCCTCTCCTCTCCTCTCCTCTCCTCTCCTCTCCTCTCCTCTCCTCTCCTCTCCTCTCCTCTCCTGTCGTGCCGTGTCCTGTCGTGTCGTGTCGTGTCCTGTCGTGTCCTGTCCTCTCCTCTTCTCTTCTCTTCTCTTCTCTCCTCCCCTCCTCCTCTCCTCTCCTCTCCTGTTCTGTCCTCTCCTGTCCTCTGCTCTGCTCTGCTCTGTTCTCCTCTCCTCTCCTCTCCTATACTCTCCTCTACTCTCCTCTCCTCTCATCTACTCTACTCTACTCTACTCTACTCTACTCTACTCTACTCTCCTATCGTCTCCTCTCCTCTTACCTTCTATTACCTTCTACTGCCTTTCTCTGTTTGCACATGAAAGTCGTCAGTCGTTTACAAAATGTCAGGAAACAATGCGAACAATTATTTTTGTCTCTCCGATGTAAGAACATTGTCCGAATTAGATCAGAATTATTCTAGAATCTGAGATGAATTGACGAAAGTAATTTCTTTTGAATATTTTCAGAGGAAAATATCAATAACCCTCTACTTCCGGCTGAGTTGAAGGACAAATCGCTGGCAAACGATCCTATCTTCACCATACCAATAGCAGTTGTCTCCGGCAAGTTTATCCAACACGACGTTAATCTTATGCTTAATCGTAATCGTAAACTCGAAAATTCCTAAAGCGGTATTTGAAAGCTAAGCGCAGGGCACCAGCTGATTCATGAGCGCTGCGTCAAGTCCGTAGGGTTGTCAAGAACCAAGTCCGGTTGCCAGAAGATCAGAGAAAGGAAGGAAGAGGAGGCTGTGATGAGTTGTCTTTAAGCTGAGAGAAATGGGAAGACTGAACAGTACAAATCGTTAATCTTATAATTATTAATCCTAAACTATGGTAATCTGTTTATGTATTTCTGCGAAGAACATTAAAATACTCGGATTTTAGCTTTTACCTTTTTGTTGCAATCGATGAAGTCGTCAACATTATAGTCATCGTCATCGTTGCATTAATGGTCCGTTGTTGTTACCATGATATGATATCTTGTCATGTCATGTTATGCGAAGTCATTAACAGTGTTGTGATTATACCGAACACTGGTACATATCTTTCAGGTCTGGAATACAACAGTGTGCGAAGGCAACTGGACAACCTGCTGGCCAATCCAGGCATCAGAGTCGACAAGATCATGGTATATTAAAGTAGCATAAAGCAACTGTTCTGTTCAGTACTGAAAGAAGTTTGGTCTAGAATAATCTGATCTAGATTGTATGATAGCGAGGTGCATTTCGGAACCTTGACCCAGTCTCAGAACAATCTACTGTATGGTCCTTTTCTGGTTCATTCTAAACAAAGACGAAGACATTCCAATGGAGTCCAGCTACGCCCCTATAGCAGTTCTGTCGATGGTTTAAATCCGGGTTAGTTTGTCCATCTGCCTGACTGATGGGTATAAACTTGTTTATACCTGATGATGCAGCAGACAATGTTGTTTTATGTGTATCTAATCCAAGATTGTGTATAAGTGCACAATGGCGCTATATAGAGTGGCGGACTGAATTAGAAGTGCGTGCTATTGGCGGTGTTTGGCTACAGGTGTTCTACGATGAGAAATTCGAGGAGGCTGGTGAACTGGCAACGGTCTTCAATGTGTCCAGCCACAAACTGGACAGCAGTATCAAATATACAGGTAGGCAGATTCACCTGTACAGGTATGCAGTCACGAAGTCAGATTATATACTATGCTTAGTCTTACTGTATGATTTATATTTATACAATTTCGTGGGCTTGAATAAAAGCATGTAGTCGATTTTAACTCATGGCTGAGCTATTAGAGGTTAGTTCATCTTGCACTTGTTCATATTCTTATTACATATTGCTTTTCTTGTCCTTATACCTCTCCTGCCCTTTCTTTTCCTTTCTAGTCTCTCTCTTTCTCTTTCTCTTTCTCTCTCTCTCTCTCTTTCTCTCTGTCATCGCTCATGAATTGTAACCGACCCAAAGTCATGAGTGTCGTTTTTTGTTTAGTCTGCAAATCACCCTTTTTAGTCAACCATAAATTTAGGCCTTCATCACTCTGTTCTCAGTTCTGTCTCATTGTTCTCAGTTCTGTCTCATTGTTCGAGCAAAATGCTGCAAAGCGGTGTGCACGCATTTGTCACTGACATCTGTCTGTCTATCGTTGTTCGTTGACAGAACTCATGGATAAAGCAATTGCTGCAACATGGAAACTGTTCCCGAAAACCGTAAGTCATCACTTATATTTTATGTATGTCTGTACGACATGTATGCATGTAAGTCTGTCTGTATGTATGTATGTATGTTTGTATGTATGTTTGTATGTATACATTTATGTATGTAAGGATGTTTGTATGTATGTATGTATGTGCGCTGCGATTGGTCTATTCGGTAGCCGCTTGGTCTGTTATCCAACGATTGGAGCTACGAGCCTGAGCATTGATTTAACTTTTCTTAAGGTGTTTTGGGTTCAGTTCGGCTAAACAGCATCTAAATCTAACGTAGCAACTTTCTTGCGACAGTAGTGTGTTTTTGAGAGCTTTCTAAATGTATAAATGTTTAGATAAATACATATAATGCCTCTATATAAATGACTGGGCATATTACATTTCCCAGTTATGCCAATTGTTCTAGAAATACGCGATCTTTCTGGAAGAAGAAATCTTTCCATCGACCGACTTCCTCAACTTCTTCCGTCAGTGTCTGCCTACAGTCGCTGCTGACAACACCCTGGCGGGCATCTCAGCCTGGAACGATAACGGTGAGGCTTCTTTTCCAAAAATCTTATCCTGATTCTTCCTCTACCCCTTATCTCTCTTCTCGCTTCAGTTTTGAACACCATCCACCGTAGCCGTCCAACTGTCTGACTGCGTGACTCCTGGATCTTGACCTGGAACCGAACCATTTTGCCTAGCGATTTTGTTTTGACTGAGCGCCTGTGAATAAGCTGGTTCCCATGACTTAGCTTTCGTTGGGCGCTGTAGAAATCTCGAGATTACGATTACGATTTCCAAGTGCTAACGATTCTTCTTCCAAACGATGAGCTACGTGTATCTATTTTAGCATTTATATAGCGCCTTTAAAGAACTCCCAAAACGTTAAAACATGGCTATCCGAAACCTATGTCAATCTATTATTTGTATTGCGCCTGTTGGAACATGTCAAAGCCGAACTCGCAGTCCATGCGTGGTTGTCATGCATGGATTGTGATTTCGCAATCTGCTAGCTTAAGAGCGACCATTGATTTTTAGCCTTGCGCTATAGAAGTTTCCAAAGTGAGAGATCTAAAAAGCCGCTACCTACGAAAGATTGAAAACATTTTTTGAACTCTATATGATGGAACCATGGATATTGTTTTACAAAAATTGCCGTAGACATCCTTATGCTCTAAAAAGTACGTTGCGTTCGTGTGGCTCGCTTAAAACATCAGCCATTTGCTGTCTATATGAAGAAATGATTTTATAAACTGACAAAGTTTTAGATTGAAACATTTTCTGACCAAGTTTTTCAAGATGTCCAATGGCACAGTTTCATTGCATCGGCGCAGTTTTGTTTCCTGTATGCAGGTAAAAGTACAATAAAAAATAAAGTATCCCATATTTCACAAGTGAGACGTAGGGGAGGCGCTCACCTCCTTTTCTTGGACCTTGAGCCGGCAGTGGACGAATCCCAAGGGGCCAGCGCATCACAGGACTTGCCGTTTACTTCCCAGCTTATACCGGTACCAGATTATACTGCTTGGTGACAGAGGTACGCTGTGCGCAAACAACTTGCCCAGGGTCGTTACTCGGAGTCGAACCCACAACCGCATGATCATTGACCAAGCGCGTTACCGATAGACCATCGTGCCGCACACTATGACAATATATATTTATATATATTGTCATAGTGTAATTCCATATATATATATATATATATATATATATATATATATATATATATATATATATATATATATATATATATATATATATATATATATATATATATATATATATAATTGTGCAATGTCAGCTTACCAAGGTCGGGCGGGAATGAAGAATCTGGCCTACAGAGCCGAATTATTACCAGGGCTTGGATTCCTACTGAAAAGGTCTTTCTACGACGACCAGATCAAGAAGCGAATGGCCGAATGCTGTATGCGCAGGTCGTATTCCCTACACGGGTCACTTACAGTAGAGTTCGTCGTCATCATCATCATCATCATCGCCGTCGTTGTCGTCTTTGTCACTTTTAATTTTATCCTCATCATCACCATCGTCGTCGTCATCTCCTTCGTCTTAGTCGTTGCTGTTGTAATCGTGGACATCATCAATATCTCGTCATCATTGTCATTCTCGTCATAATCATAATCATCATCATCATCATCACCATCATCATCATAAGCAACTTTAAGCTTCATCACTATTATCATCGTCGTCGTCATCATCGTCGTAGCCGCAAGTCATTATTATAGTTATTAGAGGCTTCCAATTTTTTATTTTCTAACGCCAGGTCGTGGGAGGGTTGGCTGACAGATGAAATGATGGACTTCGAGATGGTCATTCCAGACGTTTCTCGAGTAGAACGCGGTCAGTACAACGGTCGAATGACGGACCTTCTCAAGGAATTATTCCGCAGACCACGAGAGTCAACTGGGTAAGTTTCCATCGTCCCTCATAAGAAAATTAGGCTCATACTGATTTAATCCTAAATTTAATTCAATAGTTGTTCCTAAATTTAATCATAATCTTTTAAAAATATTTATTCTAGTTATTAATTGCCCTTTTTACGAGTGCAAGGTCAGTAAATCAGAATCTGAAGCATGAGACCAGTGTGCATGAACACCTTGATAAGGGTTGTCACATGGAGCTCGCTGAGCAGGCGCGAACCCGCAATCGTCGGATCACAAACTCAGCGTGTTTCAAAACAGACCACTGTGTCGCAAATTACTTTCAAAAGTGTAGATACTAGTATAAATGTAAATGTACAGGTTTTTCTAGAGGGATCATATGGCCTCGACCCTGCTCAGTTTCAGTATGAGTCTGTCTGTGTATTGAAGTTTCAGAGGCACCCAGTATCAACTGACCAACATCGACACACTGGATGCAGACAAGTATGAATCCCACCTGGAACAGATCATTCCATTGGCCGGTTCAGTGAACCGAACCGAACTTCAGATGTGCCTTACAGATGCCAAGCACGTCTTCCAAATCAAAACCCTCGTCAGGTATAATTGACTTCACAATTTTCGTCTTTAATAAAACTATTACAGTTATTGTTGTTGTTAGAATGTAGAAAACATCATAAGTCGAATGACCCATTTATTGTTAGGGTCCAAATTGCAAACAACTGAAGTACTCTTAGTCAAACACTCTAAGACACAGTATCTGTAAGGTAGGACACAATAATATAGTCTCGAAAGTCCTGTAAAGTGATGTAATGTAAAATATGGTTAGCTGATGGCCTATTGTATTGATTTATTGGATAAAGTTAGTTAACTACCTGTATGATAAAATTCCAAGGGTGATCTAAAGTAGATATAAAGGTCACAGCTGTTCTGGAATGCTTTCCTTTCGCTTAAGTTTTGTTCATTGAAGTTGCAAATTTATTGCAATTATTTGAATAATAATGTTAATATTTGGCGCAGATACTTCTTTTTGAATTGAAAATTGTAATGAAGTGTCTTTAATTAATAGTAGGGGATTCTGCAATTTATGTGTTTTTGCAGAGGGTCTTATGCAGTTTATTTTGAGCAAGAAACCCTCACTGATGACAAGCTGCTGCTGCTTCTCTGCAAATGCTTCAACATCTTCTACGTTCCTGGGTACGGAGTTAGAAACACTCATCGAGGATTAATCAGGTGATTTTTGCTAATTCATTTATAATTAACTCATTATTGATAGTTAAATAATGATTTTCAATATATGTATTTGACTCTTCCAGAACGACGTCAAGAAATTTATCAGATTACTGAGCGACGCTATAGAACTTAAATGATTAATAGCCGAGGTGTGATTTTCGTTTGGCATTAGTGGGAGAAGAGCTATGGGCAAAACGAAATGGGGAGAATCTGAATCAGTGGGGAAAGTTTTCCTTCCCATTAAAATTGCACCCTGATTACAAAAGAACCCTGGTAATGTTCTCTAATGTAATGTTCTCTAATGTAATGTTCTCTAATGTAATGTTCTCTAATGTAATGTTCTCTAATGTAATGTTCTCTAATGTAATGTTCTCTAATGTAATGTTCTCTAATGTAATGTTCTCTAATGTAATGTTCTCTAATGTAATGTTCTCTAATGTAATGTTCTCTAATGTAATGTTCTCTAATGTAATGTTCTCTAATGTAATGTTCCCTAATGTAATGTGTTGTCTTCAGTGGTTTGTATCCTGAAAATGTTTTGTAAATAATTGTTGTGACTGATAGTGTTAAGTATATGGCTGGCTACCTAATGGGAATGGTCCGACTTAGTGACAGAAACAGCGCATAAAATCACTAAAGAGGGGATGTCAGGGTATTTAAAAAGAATAAAAGGCATGAAAAATTGAAAGGAGCCAAGAGAAAACTTGGGGCAAAAATATTCCTTATTACTATTCCTGTAGCAGTAACCCATGAGTCGTTGCTTTTGTTGTTGTTTTTTTGTTGTTGCTGGATTTTGTTTACATAATTCTAAGCAGTGGCAAAATTTTACTAGTACTTTTCTTTTGATCATGCTTGCCAAACTATAGGTTATAAGTTTGCTAAATATTTAGCTGATAAGTTAATTATCTAACTAGCTTAGGTTTTACTTAACTTGTTAGGTAATTAGCTTATTAGCAATTACCATTTCTCACCGGTGTTTTAAGCCTCTTTTGCGTTCCTTTTAAAGATTCAGTCATGGCGATCACATGGTCTTCCTCATTGGATCCAAGACGGAATATTACAGTCACAAACCGACTAACGTTGAGCCTCTGCGGACTAAAGGCAGCTAAGGCCGTCTAAGATGCGTCAACTGATTGAGTGGGATGTAGACTAAAGACTCTCAATGTATCCGCTGTCCATTCGGAACACGAATCTTTGTCGACTGCTGTGGAGGGAATGCGAAGTGAAGCAGCTCTTTCTCAAGACTTGCCTTTAAGTTCACCATTTGTAAATACAGACTCATCACCAAGCTGCAATGATCGCTGGTGGTCGCCGAGCGATGGTTGCTTGGCGTTGGTTGCTTGGTGATGGTTGCTAAGGGAGGTTTTCGTACCTGCTGCGAAGTGTGTTACTGAACTTTATGTAATGCGCGTAAGTTTAATAATTTATAGGGTGCTTTAGCGAGGAATCCAGCACTCTCTCCTGTTTCAAAGATGCTATTCTCACTCCCTTTCTTCCTCTTATCCCTCTTTCCGCTCCAATCGCAGACATCACCCACAGTAGCTGCCACGCTGTCTCTATGCCTGACTCATTGATGTTGGCCTGGAACCGAACACTTTTGCCTATCGATTTTGTTTTGACTGAGCGCCTGTGTATAAGCCGGTCCCCGTGACGTGGCTTTCGTTGTGTGCTGTAGAAATCTCTGGATTACGATTACGACCTCCTCGTTACACGCTGTTTAACCAATTCTTTAGGTTCAGTAAGTCATTGATAAATTTATGTAACATTTCAGAAAACCAAGCGATGTAGGTATTAAGTTCAACTGAATTGGGTAATCATAATAATGACCATTAGCGAATTGTGATTTTTCACTACGGTTTCATTTTAAGCGACCATCGATTGATGCCTTGTACATACGATAACGGCGCTATAGAAGTCACTAGATTAGATTAAGTAATCAACAGGTAAAGTGAAGAAACTTAAGCTTTAGTGATTAAACTGAAATGCTTAATATTACCAGAAAGGCATCAGGAACATAAGAAAATAATATTTCTAGCGAAGTCACACATACGTAAACCCTGGACACATTCACTTCACGACTCAAGACACATCTTTTTAGGATATCTTATGACTGCAGTTGATTTTTGAACCCTTGTACAGCGCCCTTTTCTTCGGCCTCGGCTGTGCTACGGCGCTATATAAATTGTCTTATTATTATTATTAAACATCTGTAGACAAAAGCACGGAAAATATTTGTGTAACAATATGTGTGTGCACCTTTCCTTTTTGTACTCAAAAACTTTTCGTTATGAAGTTTAATAACAAATGATTCTTCAACAGTACTTCAAACCTTTCTAAAAGCAGACCATCTTTTCTGCATTAAGCATTAAGGTATATAACTACTTAACTTTTCTTGTAATAAGATCTTTTCCTCAGATTGAAGATTTATCCAATATTGCTGTGTACATAAGTATAAGCTTTATCTTTTCCACACTTTTTACTCTAATTATCTGAGAGGAACGCGGGGTAGGAAAGGGGGATGGTAATTCCCTCATCCAAGAATGTAAGAAATAAAATTTTGCAACAAAAGACTGATAAACTGATTACTACCCAAATAAACCGCGAAAAGTACAAAGAAATTTCAGAGACTTAAAACGATCATCGAATTGTTGTCGATGACTGAAAGAGAGTCGTCAAAATGTTAGTGTGACACTCTCTTCCAACACTTCTGACTCCGTCAGTGCCCCTCACGCTCAAAACCATTTCGGAGAGAGTTTTAAATAGTAGTGTACGTGTACACAAGTTGTGTACTTGTAAGTATGTATCTGAACATTTATAAGTAGCCTTTTAGAACCGCCTGAAGACTCTGAAACATGGCTATGTAACATAAATAACAATTAGGCTTAGGGTCTGAAGTTGCTCCATGCCAGCGCTAAACAGCAGCCTACTTGTAATAATAGCATTCATATGGAGTTGTAGTCAGTCGCCTGCTTTGTGGAGACTTTGTTGCCCTTCAGACTTCGATTAAGACTTCCTGTGCCATATAATGGTTAGGCCGATCTGTGTCCCACTGACCTACAGGTATTGATTGGGTTTTCAATGGGCATTTGTGCAACATCGATTGATGCCTTATGCATTAATGTAAAGTTTTACGATTAGGCTTTATAAACTGTCTGGCTATACAACACAATAAGTGTGGCATAAGATCAGACACTAGTGTATATCTACTATAAAACAGCCGATCGCATTACAGACAAAATTGTCCTTTGTTAACATTCAGTTTGTGTCCGAGATTTTAAGGCTACATAAGTTTCTGCTTGTAGCAGACACTGATTTTAAAATTGTATTAGCAAAGCAGAGGCGAGATTTAGTGCGTTTTATAGAAAGGTTTCAACCGTAGAAATGGTGTGAAAAACGCCGATGACATCGATTAATCTCAAATGTCGCAAAGTACCAGTGCCATACGTTCTTAGAAACACCGGTGTTTTATCTGTGTTGTTACGAAAACAACTTCATGTCATTACTTGCTCAACAGTGTTCTAGTATCGAAGTCATCATCGTCATTATTATTGTCAGCATGTTAGAAAATTTACAGAAGTTTTATTGTCTAACTTTACCTCTTCTTAGATTTCCTATTTCAACAATTCAGCTAGTATAAAGTTGTTAGTAATCCAGTTATAGATTACCAATAGCGATAGTGTTGATTGCGATTAATATGGTTTTAAGATGATGATGGTGTTTCTTTTAAGATAATTAGCCAGATTTAACAGTGATTTGTGGTTTCTAACCAATAAAAGTTTAACGTCATGATATGTAGTTGATTGCGCAGTGCTATAGCTGTCGGTCTTGTAGTCCACTTGTATGTCTGCACGGTTATATGACTACCGTTGCCATAGAGTCGCCTAGAATGTTCGTCTCATCCAAGTCATCTCATCTAATCATATCTAATCCATCTGATCCATTCAGTCAGGCTAATCTCAAAATCTCACTAATCTCATTTCATCTAGCTCACCTCCCCTGGTCTCATCGAATTCAGTGTAGCCTAATCTAATCTAATCTAATTTAGTCTAGTCTAATCTAATCTAATCTAGTCTAGTCTAGTCTAATCTAATCTCATATAATCTAATCTAATCTAATCTAGAGACTTCGATAGCACCGTTATCATAGTACCCAAGGCATCAGTCGATGGTCGCTTCAAGTCAAAATCACAATCCAAAATCATAATCCATCGGAGAAGCCGGGTCCAATTCCGATAGGTCAGAGAAAACAGAAGCTAGACTACGGTGGGTAAGCAAATTGAAACGTATGAAACATAATCTAATATAATCACATCTAATCCCGTCTCGTCTTACCTCATCTGATCACAAGGTATCGGTTGATGGTCACTTCTAAGTAGAACTGCATTCCATATTCCCATTCAGAATCAGTTGGACAGAAGCAGTCAAGATCCAAGAAACCACAGGGACCGGAAGACAGATAACGACTTCCTGTTCGTAGCATTCAGAAAGTTATCCTCTAGGGCTGCATTAATTATTTTGTAAAACACCGCTGAAGTTTCTCGCTATCTCAATCGCTCTTTCGTAATAAATGAGCAGGAAAGAAAGACTTAATAACTTATGTTATCGGATAATGCAAAGGGATAGATATAGACTAATGAACGAGAATTAGTCTATCCTTTTGAAACAGTCTTTCTACGAAAATGCGCACTCTCAGCTCAGAGAACTTCGAAGGACGCTCCTGTTCAGTTCCCTTAGACAGCCATAAAAATTCACCGTGCTTTCGAGAGGTCGTTAAAACCCAGCTAGCACTCACACGTTGGCACACTGTTGGACATCTTTGGAATTATGCTTGGCAACGCTGAAACAATGTTGGACATCTCTGGGACTACGTTGGCCAACGTTGAGACAATGTTGGACAATGTTAGTCCAACACTGTCCCAATATGTGTGCTAGCAGGGATGGCGCTAGACAAAATCTCAGCTACAGACCTACATACATATATACATAGCTACAAACGTACATGCAACTGTCATACAGGCATATATACATGCATACATATAAATATACGGACAAACATACATACGTACACACATACATGCAAACATACATACATACTCTCTGACTGGCTTACTTACTTACATGCATCCACCCACACACCCACACACCCACACACACACACGAAAGCACACTGCTCGCCGATAAAAGCAGTCTTATCACTCATTGTCAGATAAGAAACAGAGTCAGCTTTACCAAAGTCCATTATCTGAAATAGCTGACGGCTTCTACACCTGACTAGCTGGACTCACCTGTAACTTTGTACGGCTATGAGTAAACCAACGATGATTACGCATAGGAATGAATAAAGGTAACTCAAAATGGATTTACGAACGGAGTACTTTACACTTCTACTGATTTCTTCGGCTCTTTACACTGTAACTTTGGCGGAAATCACGTACTATGGTAAGTAAACGTTGCGATCATTGCATGCAATCATCGACGTTAATGTTTAAAGACTTAACAGTAGAGTAGATTAATTGGACCAAGCACAACAATGGTACAACAGTTACAGCGAAGTTCCTGTCTATTCAACCATGATGACGATGAAGATGATGATGAGACTAATAAAATTACGACGAAGTTGACAGCGATAACAACGACGACGACAATAATGATGATACTGCTGATGCTGCTGCTGATGACGACGACGATGACGACGACAATAATGATGATACTGCTGATGCTGCTGCTGATGACGACGATGACGACGACAATAATGATGATACTGCTGCTGCTGCTGATGACGATGACGATGACAATAAAAGCACCGCGGGTCCTTCCGCCTGTCATCGTAGTATACCATCGACACAACTTGGTCCAAGAACTCTGAACATCGTGTCATATACGCATCACATCTGGATTGGAATCCGTTGGTTGGGTTCCACGTGTGTGCGTGAGCCTCTCAGCAGTGACTCTTCTCGTTATCTGTGCATTGTTTCGCTTGCTGATGTAATTTTTGTTCTTCGTGACATTTAGCATCATTTAGGTTAGCATAGGCTGCGCTTCGGCGAGGCACTGAAAAGCGCTACATCAAATGTCTAGATAACTAACTAACTAACTATCTAACTAACCAATTAACTAACTAAATAACTATATAACTAACTAACTACTTAACAAATTCACAAACTAAGTAAAAAAACTAATTAACAAACTAATTAACAAATTAATTAACAAACTAATTAACCAGACTAATTAACCAGACTAATTAACAAACTAATTAACTAACTAATTAACAAACTAATCAACAAACTAATTAACTAACTAATTAACAAACTAATTAACAAACTATTTAACTAACTAATTAACAAACTAATTAACTAACTAATTAACTAACTAATTAACTAACTAATTAAATAATTAACTAGCAGTGCTTCTATTTCTAAATGAAAGTTCACTCGTTCTACCTGCAGAATGTCCATACGGTTGGGTCGGATACTTGGATCACTGCTACAAGTTTGTCACCGACTTAACAGCCGATCGAGTTGGCGCTAAAACAGGATGCACGGTCAGTAGAAAAACAATGATCTAATCCAATCTAATCCAATCTAATCCAATCTAATCCAATCTAATCCAATCTAATCCAATCTAATCCAATCTAATCCAATCTAATCCAATCTAATCCAATCTAATCCAATCTAATCCAATCTAATCCAATCTAATCCAATCTAATCCAATCTAATCCAATCTAATCCAATCTAATCCAATCTAATCCAATCTAATCCAATCTAATCCAATCTAATCCAATCTAATCCAATCTAATCCAATCTAATCCAATCTAATCCAATCTAATCCAATCTAATCCAATCTAATCCAATCTAATCCAATCTAATCCAATCTAATCCAATCTAATCCAATCTAATCCAATCTAATCCAATCTAATCCAATCTAATCCAATCTAATCCAATCTAATCCAATCTAATCCAATCTAATCCAATCTAATCCAATCTAATCCAATCTAATCCAATCTAATCCAATCTAATCCAATCTAATCCAATCTAATCCAATCTAATCCAATCTAATCCAATCTAATCCAATCTAATCCAATCTAATCCAATCTAATCCAATCTAATCCAATCTAATCCAATCTAATCCAATCTAATCCAATCTAATCCAATCTAATCCAATCTAATCCAATCTAATCCAATCTAATCCAATCTAATCCAATCTAATCCAATCTAATTCAATTTAATCTTTTGTAGTAAAGTCTACTGCTAAGTACATTGGCATTCAACTGTCTCAGTTATTGGGGTTACAAATCGTTTTCGCCATCCTTGTTACCTCTCTGTTGTTAGATGAGTGCTGTGGTTACGAAAACAGTGGACTGAAGTCGTTTATAGATTAGCAGTTGAAAATATTGGGGTGACCCAACCCATGATAAGCCTAGCAACGAAATTATCGGAATAACTAAGTACTTTCAATTATTTATTGACGAATCGCTTGATTTCTTAATTGTAATTGTAATTGTAATTGTAATTTGAGATTTATCAAACGCCTCTTAGAGGATAAACTCAACAGACTCGTGACTCGAGTGTGTGTGGGTGTGTGTGAGTTCGAACCTTTCTAGGTTTTGCTGCGATAGTCTCAGTGCAGAGAACCTTTGAACTCAGTTGCTTGCGTGATACAAGGGGCGAATTTGTACGAGGGGGAATTTCACCAGTGCTTCAGACCATCGCCCATATTGGACTGTGTTTCGACATAGTTTCCCCTGGCTATGTGCGCTGTAGACGGCGTGGTGGTGGTGGTGGTGGTGGTGGTGGTGGTGGTGGTGGTGGTGGTGGTGGTGGTGGTGGTGGTGGTGGTGGTGGTGGTGGTGGTGGTGGTGGTGGTGGTGGTGGTGGTGGTGGTGGTGGTGGTGGTGGTGGTGGTGGTGGTGGTGGTGGTGGTGGTGGATGCCCAGAAGGTCTTTCCCGCAGTCTCAAGCCTCATGGTTGGGGTGCGTACAAAGAGGATAAAGCGTGATGTAAATAATGTTAAATAGCGGATATTGCGGATGTAGTGATCAGAAGCGGCCTATTAAAAGGAGATGATTAAAAAGGTCATTACAATTTTGGAAAATTGAAACTAGGTTTCGAAATGGTAAAAACATGGTCATAAAAGTTCTGAAGAAAAGTTGTTAAGGTGATCCAAAGGTTTTGATCCAGGTTTTGATCCACCCCAGGCCTGGACTAGCCTCTACTGCCTGACAAGCCTTTCCTCCCTACTGCTTGGATACACGTAAAATAAAATAAACATAATAATAATAATGATGATGATGATGATGATGATAATAATAATAATAATAATTAACAGAATTTTCTACTTTACCTATAGTTCGTTATCATTTTACAACGCTTAATTGAACGTTGCGTAGCGCTAGATTTTGAATAAGTCTGATTACTTTACTTGAATTTGAACGCAGAATGACGGTGCGTACTTGGCCAGTGTAAACGATGAACCGGAGAACGAGTTTGTTCTGGCTCAGTTGGCTGCTAATGACCAAGGACAAATCAAGTTAGTCCCTCTCTTCTTATAACATTGATTACATGTGTTTGGGGGGGTGGCTTGACGCTGCTGATGGGATGCTAGCGAGCACAGTGAAGTTGAGCACTTGAGCCCGGTTAGTCGTTGAATGGGTGACCAAATGACTATTCATGGACTATGCCAGGCCATATGGACCAGTCCATGGAGGACTTGATTCTTTCGCGGTCAGTGTCTGAATACCGATACAAGATGATAGGCTATGAAGGTGCTATTATTTTTTTTATCAGGATTATTATTATTATTATATTTATTGTTATTATTTTATTGCTGTGAATGTGCTTATGCCTCAGTCGAATGATCCTTCTAATCTACTCTAAAGACTTCTATAGCGCCGTTATCATAATGATCAAGGCATCAGTGGATAGTCGCTCCAAGTGAAAGGCACAATCAAAATCTTTGGAGAACCGTTGGAGAACCCGGGTCGAATTCCAATCGGGGAATTCCTTCGAACTCGGATTCACGCTTCTGAGTAGTTTCAGTAGAGACTGTAAGTCTAAGTGTAATGTAAATGCAAGTTCAATTCTAATGGTGCTGTAGATCATCGCCATATTACTGTCTTGTTGAGCGATAAAAGAGATCACAGTGAATAAACAATATCTCAGCAACAGATACACGAGAAACATAGTACTAGATACATAATCAGAACAAGAACTTTATGAATTAGTCCTAGTACAGGTTATTCTAGGTGTTATTTCAGTGTTTTCATACATTTGTATACATATGATGTAATCTAATGACTTCTATAGCGCCTTTATTAGAATGCACGAAGCACCGATCGATGGTCGCTTCGAATGAAACCTGCGTCAAAATAGCAATCCACTTGAGAACCCTGGTCGAAATCCGGCTGGGCAGAGAGAGCTATGGCGAGAACTTTCCCATTAACTCACTAGACCAGGTGGTCCGGTGTCGTTGATTTTCTATCCGATTTAAACGAGTAACAGCAGACAAACCCAACAAATCAAATTAAATCAAAATTTAAAAACATCCCAACGAACCGTTCGCGCCTCAGGTGCAGGTGTACTGACATTGCACGCGTTACAAGTGCTTTAAATAAATAAATAAATAAACAAATAAACAAATAAGAAAATAGAAAACCCTGTTTATCTCTTACATTGGGCTGAGCATTGTTCTTTTACTGTTTCATTTTCTCTCACTCTCTAGGCAGACTTGGTGGACGAGCGGACAGAGGAAGGCTCCGGGTAAGCTGGATTTCTTCTGGGAGGGAGATGGAACACCAATCGAATCCTTCCACTTCTGGATTAACTCTTCGATTCCAGGACAAACCAACCTCGATCATATACTCTACTACTATGACGGTACGAAGCATTCCTAATCCATTTACTTTCGTAGCGCAAGGGTCAGTAATGTAAACAGTCGAAGGTTTCGAAGTCAAACAATCAGCTTTTGTACAGTTGTGTAAAGTACATTTGCTTAAAGCTTTTGTTTATAACGTGCATATTCATTTAGCGCTACTGTAAGAGTTAATTGGACGATAATGAAGACTTCTTTAAGAGTTTAGTCACAACATGCATACATGTATCTGTAGATTTGTATAGCGCCTTTTTCTAACTCGCAGAGGCACTAGAACATGGCTATCTAACGCAGCTAAACAGGATGCGTCAAAAGCGAAGATGGAAAGGGTTTGGTTACAAACCGCTTGTAGAAGTTATCTAGGCTGAAATATAATCAGCAATATAACACAAGCAGTACTCAGTCCAATCCACAGCAGTCCAACAGCTTCTACAGCACCGTTATCACAACATAGAAAACACTAAGATCGTAGTGCGTTGGAGGAGGTTCAGGATTTGACCTTGAAAACGACGAGGGGTGAATTGTAATTGTAATTGTAATTTGAGATTTATAAAGCGCCTTTTAGAGGATAAACTCAACAGAGGTGCTTCCGACCCGAAAAAGTAAAATCACTGTTGAACAGTACAGTCTTCAGGCGCCTGCGGAACACTGAGAGGGGGAGAGAAAGGAGCTCAAAAGTCGTGTTTGTTTGTTTAGGCTACAAATGGGGTTGGATTCTCGAGACAGCGAGACTTCTGCATCCGTACATCTGTGAAATACCGAAGGTAGACCTTTTCAAAGTCGGTCAAGACGTCAGAGGACCAGGTTAGATGACTGATCCGATTTCCGATCTCGTAATTAATCAGAGAACTAGTAACAGGAAATGCATTCTATGAATCACGCATCTTTTAAAGAAGTTACAAGTTAATTTATATATCATATTTTATATTTATATATATATATAATGATGACGATGTTACTGCTATTTTTGTCGTTTCTGATGATTATGGAGATGGCATTGATGATGATGCTAATGATGATGAAGTTAATGACGATGACATTAACGATGGCAACGGAAATGAGCACATCTTTGATTTGGTGGAAAATGAAATAAGGTTTATCGTCGTTGTCGTCATCATCATGCCTTGCCTTACTTTGGCTTGTTTAGACTACCTTGCTTTTTCCTGCTTTACACTACCTTACCTTGCCTCGTCGTATGCCTTCCTGATATTACCTCCATCAGTTTTCTGCCATCGCAGACTACGGAGTAACAAACCCAGATCCAACGACGATCGAACGAGGTCCCAAGTTCACGGTCCAACCAATCGATCGTGTCTACGAACCGGACGACACGCTTGGCCTGACAGTCATCGACTGCAGAGCGGACTCCTATCCGGCTGCCAGTTACTACTGGTTCAAGGAGAAGGATGGGACCATGATCCAGGTAGATCCAGTCAAGGAGAAGAGATACACGATCACAAATGGACGTCTGATGATAACGGATCCCACGTCTTCGTCGGATGATGGACTCTACCAGTGCAGGGCTTACAACGACTTCGGAGTCATCCTTAGCGATAATGCTAAGCTCAGTGCCGGATGTAAGTGACCAGCATAACAAACAGATATGCATCATGCGATGTGATTTAATGTTATGTAATGTTATCTGATGTGGTGCAATGTGACGTGGTGTAATTGTCTTGTAACTGAGCATTTGTGTAGCGCCTCTTCAAAAGAAACTTTCAAGTGCGATATGATGTGATGTAATGGACTGTGATATAACGTGCTTTAATGTGATGTGATTCAATGTTAAGAGATGTGATTTAATGGGATGTGATGTAAATGATGTGATGTAGGTGATGTGATATAATATAATGTAATGTGATGTGATGTGGTGTGATGTGATTTGTAGTGTGATGTAATGTGATGTGATGTAAGTGCTGTGATGTGATGCGATGCAATGTGAGGTCATGTAATGTATCTGCTGGGTTCTTTGGTATATTTCCGTTCTCGGTTTTAAGAGGTTTTTATTTCAACATGCTTATCTTCCTAAGGCTCACTTTCTGTGACATAGGCTTCACCTTTGGAATTGACCGGATTGCGATTCTGTTGAAGTGCCACCAATTGATGCCTAGTGCCTTAATATAAAGGCGCTATATAAGTTCTAAGATTAGATTATACATCCTAATAAGCGACTAATCCTTTTTCAGACCGAATCATCCCATAATGAATATCAAAACTTCAAAATCAGTTTGGCTATAGCGTAGTTTCTCTGATTAGTTTCTCTTAAAAGGTGCTATAGGAATTGACGAATAAAATTACAATTACATTTATGCTGTTCATTATCTGTTAGATCTTCTTGATTTTCCAAAGTCGCCAAGGTCACCGATCGAAGCCACGTCCTACCAGTGGGCCTCCATTGAGTGCAGTCCACCTGCTCACTACCCAGGTGTGTATAAAAATATTATGCTTATTTAATAATTAATATTAATAATTAGTACTACACATTTAGTAATAGGTTAATTACAAGTTAAGTGCTTATTCGTAGTAGTAATTCAACAATCTGCTCGACTTCTGGGCTGCTTGTCTAGCGTGAAAACAAACTGTGAACGAGGCCTACAAGTGGACTCTAAGGCCTAGAGGTCATGACCTTTTTCTTTTGTTCTCAGCCGTTCTTCACGTAATGCTAACATGTATTGTTGTCGCGATCTTCAGCCGTTCTCTACACGTGGTACAAGAACGACATCTACAACTTCATTCGACCTGAGGTTAAACCTTACATCATGATTTCAAACGACGGAAGGTTGTACTTCTCCGAGGTGACCTCGGATGACATTGGTTACTACTTCTGCCTCATCTACAAACCAGGTCAGGCCATGTCACAGGGCAAAGTTAGCGAACCGACCCAGCTCAAGGTCATCGAAGGAAGTTAGTATGATATGGATTTTCTTCTTCTTCTTCTGGAGTAATTATAACCCAAACGTAGAGCGATAAACAAATGATGCCTTCGTTTTGTGACTGAAAAGCTTTCGATAAATTGGTATGTCGTGGAACTCCATTGAATAAATTGTCCTCTTTTCACTACTTAATTTACGTTGCATTACCTGCATTTCATTATATTATATCACATTACAACAGTACTGATCGTGGATGTTGGTGTTAATTTTGCGATTAGTAAGACTTCAAGTAATACTCAACAGAAGATTATTACTTTACTGCAGCTTCCTCTCTTATTTAAACAACTCCACTAAAGAACAATGAAATGCAGTAAATACAATACTACAACACCATACAATACAACACAATATAGATTAGTTTAGATCATATCAGATTAGATTAGAGGAGATTAACTGTTTTACCTACCGAATGCGTAGAGGTTAGCCGTATCTGATATGTTTCCGGATGCACTCTGCACTGAGCACGTGTATCTACCGCTGTGTTCATATTGAGCTTTCACGATGCAGATACCACAGGCAGTCATTCCACAATCAATTCAGTAGAATACAGCAACGGTAATGCAATGAGTCACAACGGTATACAACCCAAAATATCCCAGTTACAGAATCAAATACTTAGTGTGTGTCTGTCTGCAAATTCTTTTTGAACAGGTCCCGGAACCTATGAGCCGCAAATCGGAGACGGATTTCCAAGCGTATACCCAACGATTCCAAAAATTGGAGACACTCTGCGAATCGAGTGCTGGGCATCCGGCTCGTAAGTCATCAAGCCGATAATTATAATACTGATGGCGTCGTCAAATAATGACGATGACGAAAAAATGTCTTTGCTTATGACTTATAATGAAAACATTGTCACAGCACAAATCAAAGTTAGAACGAGCATGTAGTACTACAGTAAAGCAAGAAATGGCCTATTAAATAATTATGTTTATAATATTTGAAATGACTCATTTGTGAGCAAGTTCCCCAACATAAAAGTAAGATCCAGTCATGGTTTCATATTACTACGACATAGCTTCCATGAAAAAGCTTAACATCCTCTACTTCTAACATAATAATTATTGTACAGTGTCTACAACGCCCAGCATCGTTCTTCTTTAACCGTGTTTTGTGTCACAGGTCTCGAACAGGTCAGCTGATGTACAGCTGGGACAAAGTGGTGGTCCAAGATGGCAAAGTGGTCAATACGCTTCCTCTGCCGAATCAGGCGAAGATCACTGACCACAACCGGGTCCTGATCATACCGGAAGTGACCCTCTACGACGAAGGAACCTACAGGTGCACGGTGAGAAGAGTCAACGGCCAATCCACTTCGAAAACAATCAACATTGTCCTTCAAGGTAAACACACATATGAAACTGAAGGAACTACAGCAACCACATACAACACCAAAACACAAAGCAGATAACCAAATAACAGAGGCAATCATATTAATCTTATATCAGACACAGTCCGATACATCAGATCAAATCAGATCCGACTAGATCAGCTCAGCTCTATTCTATTTTATTCTATTCTGTTCTGTTCTATTCTGTTCTGTTCTATTCTGTTCTGTTCTATTCTGTTCTATTCTATTCTGGTCTATTCTGTTCTATTCTGTTCTGTTCTATTCTGTTCTATTCTGTTCTGTTCTATTCTGTTCTATTCTATTCTGGTCTATTCTGTTCTATTCTGTTCTATTCTGTTCTATTCTGTTCTGTTCTGTTCTGTTCTTTTCTGGCATGCACAATGGAATAAAAAATCAGTACTATCCTATCCATTCCCAACTATTGCGTTTACTCGATTTCTATCCTAAGCTACCCAATCCTTCTTGTTCCATCGTAATCTATCCTATGCCATATATGCTGTAACTGCTAGAGCATGTCACGAATCTTTTTGACACTTCAGCGATTCCGTCTTTACGGTGACCCTACCAATTCGTGGATGCGTTGTGAGGCGGGTCGGAGCCGTACTGGAACGACAATTCCACCTCATCAGTCGGGTGGTCATCCAACAACTGGCATTAAGGCACTGGACCAATGGAATGTACCAGTGCAGCCACAAACGATACAGCTCCGCTCACTGAAAGTACTCAGTCTTAGAAAATACTCATGTACTAGTGTACTCTACTCAACAAGTACTACTGATGATAACGGATCCCACGTCTTCGTCGGATGATGGACTCTACCAGTGCAGGGCTTACAACGACTTCGGAGTCATCCTTAGCGATAGTGCTAAGCTCAGTGCCGGATGTAAGTGACCAGCATAACAAACAGATATGCATCATGCGATGTGATTTAATGTTATGTAATGTTATCTGATGTGGTGCAATGTGACGTGGTGTAATTGTCTTGTAACTGAGCATTTGTGTAGCGTCTCTTCAAAAGAAACTTTCAAGTGCAATATGATGTGATGTAATGGACTGTGATATTACGTGTTTTAATGTGATGTGATTCAATGTTAAGAGATGTGATTTAATGCGATGTGATGTAAATGATGTGATGTAAGTGATGTGATATAACATAATGTAATGTGATGTGATGTGGTGTGATGTGATTTGTGGTGTGATGTAATGTGATGTGATGTAAGTGCTGTGATGTGATGCGATGCAATGTGAGGTCATGTAATGTATCTGCTGGGTTCTTGGTATATTTCCGTTCTCGGTTTTAAGAGGTTTTTATTTCAACACGCTTATCTTCCTAAGGCTCACTTTCTGTGTCATAGGCTTCACCTTTGGAATTGACCGGATTGCGATTCTGTTGAAGTGCCACCAATTGATGCCCAGTGCCTTAATATAAAGGCGCTATATAAGTTCTAAGATTAGATTAGACAACCTAATAAGCGACTAATCCTTTTTTAGACCGAATCATCCCATAATGAATATCAAAACTTCAAAATCAGTTTGGCTATAGCGTAGTTTCTCTGATTAGTTTCTCTTAAAAGGTGCTATAGGAATTGACGAATAAAATTACAATTACATTTATGCTGTTCATTATTTGTTAGATCTTCTTGATTTTCCAAAGTCGCCAAGGTCACCGATCGAAGCCACATCCTACCAGTGGGCCTCCATTGAGTGCAGTCCACCTGCTCACTACCCAGGTGTGTATAAAAATATTATGCTTATTTAATAATTAATATTAATAATTAGTACTACACATTTAGTAATACGTTAATTACAAGTTAAGTGCTTATTCGTAGTAGTAATTCAACAATCTGCTCGACTCCTGGGCTGCTTGTCTAGCGTGACAACAAACTGTGAACGAGGCCTAGAGGTCATGACCTTTCCCTTTTGTTCTCAGCCGTTCTTCACGTAATGCTAATATGTATTGTTGTCGTGATCTTCAGCCGTTCTCTACACGTGGTACAAGAACGACATCTACAACTTCATTCGACCTGAGGTTAAACCTTACATTATGATTTCAAACGACGGAAGGTTGTACTTCTCTGAGGTGACCTCGGATGACATCGGCTACTACTTCTGCCTCATCTACAAACCGGGTCAGGCCATGTCACAGGGCAAAGTTAGCGAACCGACCCAGCTCAAGGTCATCGAAGGAAGTTAGTATGATATGGATTTTCTTCTTCTTCTTCTGGAGTAATTATAACCCAAACGTAGAGCGATAAACAAATGATGCCTTCGTTTTGTGACTGAAAAGCCTTTCGATAAATTGGTATGTCGTGGAACTCCATTGAATAAATTGTCCTCTTTTCACTACTTAATTTATGTTGCATTACCTACATTTCATTATATTATATCACATTACAACAGTACTGATCGTGGATGTTGGTGTTAATTTTGCGATTAGTAAGACTTCAACTAATACTCAACAGAAGATTATTACTTTACTGCAGCTTCTTCTCTTATTTAAACAACTCCACTAAAGAACAATGAAATGCAGTAAATACAATACTACAACACCGTACAATACAACACAATATAGATTAGATTAGATCATATCAGATTAGATTAGAGGAGATTAACTGTTTTACCTACCGAATGCGTAGAGGTTAGCCGTATCTGATATGCTACCCGATGCACTCTCCACTGAGCACGTGTATCTGCCGCTGTGTTCATATTGAGCTTTCATGATGCAGATACCACAGGCAGTCATTCCAGAATCAATTCAGTAGAATACAGCAAGGGTAATACAATGTATCACAACGGTATACAACCCAAAATATCCCAGTTACAGAATCAAATACTTAGTGTGTGTCTATCTGCAAATTCTTTTTGAACAGGTCCCGGAACCTATGAGCCGCAAATCGGAGACGGATTTCCAAGCGTCTACCCAACGATTCCAAAAATTGGAGACACTTTGCGAATCGAGTGCTGGGCATCCGGCTCGTAAGTCATCAAGCCGATAATTATAATACTGATGGCGTCGTCAAATAATGACGATGACGAAAAAATGTCTTTGCTTATGACTTATAATGAAAACATTGTCACAGCACAAATCAAACTTAGAACGAGCATATAGTACTACAGTAAAGCAAGAAATGGCCTATTAATTAATTATGTTTATAATATTTGAAATGACTCATTTCTGAGCAAGTTCCCCAACATAAAAGTAAGATCCAGTCATGGTTTCATATTACTACGACATAGCTTCCATGAAAAAGCTTAATATCCTCTACTTCTAACATAATAATTATTGTACAGTGTCTACAACGCCCAGCATCGTTCTTCTTTAACCATGTTTTGTGTCACAGGTCTCGAACAGGTCAGCTGATGTACAGCTGGGACAAAGTGGTGGTCCAAGATGGCAAAGTGGTCAATACGCTTCCTCTGCCGAATCAGGCGCAGATCACTGACCACAACCGGGTCCTGATCATACCGGAAGTGACCCTCTACGACGAAGGAACATACAGGTGCACGGTCAGAAGAGTCAACGGCCAATCCACTTCGAAAACAATCAACATTGTCCTTCAAGGTAAACATACATGTGAAACTGAAGGAAATACAGCAACCACATACAACACCAAAACACAAAGCAGATAACCAAACAACAGAGGCAGTCATATTAATCTTATATAAGACACAGTCCGATACATCAGATCAAATCAGATCCGATTAGATCAGCTCAGCTCTATTCTATTTTATTCTATTCTGTTCTGTTCTATTCTGTTCTATTCTATTCTGTTCTATTCTGTTCTATTCTGTTCTATTTTGTTCTGTTCTGTTCTATTCTGTTCTATTCTGTTCTATTCTGTTCTATTTTGTTCTGTTCTGTTCTATTCTGTTCTATTCTGTTCTATTCTGTTCTGTTCTATTCTATTCTGTTCTGTTCTTTTCTGGCATGCACAATGGAATAAAACAATCAGTACTATCCTATCCATTCCCAACTATCGCGTTTACTCGATTTCTATCCTAAGCTACCCAATCCTTCTTGTTCCATCGTAATCTATCCTATGCTATGCAATGTTATGCTGTGTTGTCATATATGCTGTAACATGCTATGCTAGAGCATGTCATTCAGTTCGAATCTTTTTGACAGGCCACATTACCAATTACATTATTTCGTGTCTTGTGTTATGTGCACTTCAGCGATTCCGTACTTTACGGTGACCCTCAAGGACCAATTCGTGGATGAGGGGACGGACCTCCAGTGGCGTTGTGAGGCGGGTGGTCCCCCGAACCCCACCTACAAATGGTGGAAGAACGGAGCCGTACTGGACAATACGACAATTCCACCTGATGACATCAGTCGGGTGGTGGCATCCAACAACTGGCTGACCATTAAGGCACTGGACGCCAAGAAGGACAATGGAATGTACCAGTGTGCAGCCACAAACGCCCTTGGAACCAGATACAGCTCCGCTCAGCTGAAAGTACTCAGTAAGTACTTAGAAAATACTCAGAATGTACTAGTGTACTCAAAAAAGTACTCAACAAGTACTCAAAAATACTGAGAAATAATCAATGAGCCGAAGGAACAAACAATGTAAACTATATAGGATATGCTGAAACAGAGTCAAAATTAGAAAGTAAGTAGATAGCAGTTGTGCAGCGAAAAGTCAGTGAAGCACTAATCTGTGTAATCAGTAAATGCTAGGAAATTTTCTATTGAGAATACTGCATAGATACCCAGCGAATACTAAATAAGCACACATTACTCTCAGTTAACGATAAGAAATTAATTAAGAAATTGCTCAGTGATGACTAAATATCAAGAAAACACTAATGTATTTGATGAAGCACTCAGCTTACTAATAGCAACATGTCGCTTTAGGTTTTGCTCCGAACTTTGCCAAGTACCCTCTCCAGCCGAACCAGTATGCCACGGAGAAGGGCAATACGAGCCTCATCTGTCGCCCGGAGGCAGCTCCGTATCCGGCCTTCCAGGACATTCTGTGGTACAAGAACGGAGGCGCCCTGAATCCGGGTACGGACGAATTTTCCCGGGTACGAAAGATGCCGAACGGAAACCTGTTCATCGTCAACGTCCAAACGGGAGACGCCGGTACCTACAAGTGCCAGGTCTCCAATGTACTTGGTACTGCGTACACTGAGGGCAACCTGACAGTACTAAGTAAGTGGTACAGTTGGTACGCGATGGCTGTTGGGCAATGTTGAATGAACGAACGAACAAAACAACGCATGAATAAATTAACAGGCCACTGACACACACCAATGTGTATTGTTAATAGAACAGACAGCGGGTGTTGGGAAAACTTTATTGGTTAAAGTTGGCGGTCGAAGATGCATTCAGTGGAAGATGATGAAGACACGATGTTTGACTAACTATTGAAGGGCCTACACGATGTTTAACTATTGTTCATAACTACACTATTATTCACAGTAGACACTGAGGCCATGGCGCCTCTGGCCTGAGCCCCTACACAACTGCTACATTTTAGAACTCTCCGGATACTGAAGCTAGATGATGTAGATAATAATAATAATAATAATAATAATAATAATAATAATAATAATAATATAATAATAAGAATAATAAGACAATTTCTATATCGCCGTAACACAACCGAGGTCGAAGAAAAGGGCGCTGTACATTTACCAGATAAGCTAGAATCTAGATAATCTAGGACTGACTGGCTCATTGACTACTCTCTGATTAGCTCTCTCGTAGCTAGTAGTAGATTTTGTTTAACGACGCTATGCCATAACGAAGATGATTAATATTGCCCTGCGCCTATATCCAGGCTTGGACCTGGCACCACCCGAGTACATCAGTGCATGACGGAGTTATTCTCTCCTGGCCACGGAGTCAAGGGTCTTTTTGGCTCAACGAAGCATGCCATTAGTTAGCCTACTCAGTCCTACGGGGGCCTCCCTGCCTGCTTAACTATTTCTTCTCTTCTCTTCTCTCCTCTTTTCTTCTCTTTTCTCCTCTTTTCTTCTCTTTTCTTCTCTCTTCTTCTGTCCTGTCCTGTCCTGTCCTGTCCTGTCCTGTCCTGTCCTGTCCTGTCCTGTCCTGTCCTCTCGTCTCGTCTCGTCTCGTCTCGTCTCGTCTCGTCTCGTCTCGTCTCGTCTCGTCTCGTCTCGTCTCGTCTCGTCTCGTCTCGTCTCGTCTCGTCTCCTCTCCTCTCCTCTCCTCTCCTCTCCTCTCCTCTCCTCTCCTCTCCTCTCCTCTCCTCTCCTCTCCTCTCCTCTCCTCTCCTCTCCTCTCCTCTCCTCTCCTCTCCTCTCCTCTCCTCTCCTCTCCTCTCCTCTCCTCTCCTCTCCTCTCCTCTCCTCTCCTCTCCTCTCCTCTCCTCTCCTCTCCTCTCCTCTCCTCTCCTCTCCTCTCCTCTCCTCTCCTTTCCTCTTCTCTTCTCTTCTCTCCTCTTCTCTCCTCTTCTCTTCTAAATCCCTCTCTGAATAAGTCAGTATGTAGGTTGTATCTGTAGTGGCATTACAACATTGTGAACCTCAGTGGCATACTGGCCGCTGGGATTCACGGATGAAAAATTACAAAATTATAAATCATAAAAGCAGGCAGATTTATCGGCTATCAATGACCAACATTAGCTGTAAGCAGGTTAGGCTACTTTACAAGTAGGATGGCGCTACAACAATAATGTTGTCCTCTAGAATGAACACATAAACGAATGAATAAATAAGTGGAGTAATTAATGCACGACATAATGCACGATTGAGTACCTAAATTAATGCATGCAATAATGAATGAATATCTGAATTATTTAAATAAAAAATATGCTAAATCCTGAAAATGCTAATCGTGAAATAATGCTAAATTAATGCATAAATAATTACATAAATGATTTTGAATAAATGCAGAACCAAGTACTCGAATGAATACCTGATTTATTCAGTAGATCAATGTATGAACGAATGCATGAATGAAATATATTAGCCTCTTAGTCATATGAATAGATTTTCGAGTTGAATGAGCTACTCTGCTACTGGTCAGCAAGTTGAAGCAGTACTACATTTCAAAGTAGTTTAAGGCGATCTGCATGGCCGATGCTTTATAGCTACGACGACGATCTCCCAGCCTCCCATCGACACGACTGTCCTTGTGAACAGCTCGACCCTCATGCAGTGCATGGCTTCTTACAACCACCAGATCGACGTGACGTATGTCTGGCACCATGGCAACGTACTCGTCGAGTTCGAAAGGGTCTATCGCTTGGGGGAGAACCGCTACGAAGTCTGGATCAACCCACACTACAAAAGAGTAAGTAAATGCGTAGTTGTAATTGTAATTGTAATTGCAATTTGAGATTTATAAAGCGCCTCTTAAAGGATAAACTCAAAAGACCCGAAAAAGTAAAATCACTGTTGAACAGTACAGTCTTCAGGTTCCTGCGGAACACTGAGAGGGGGAGAGAAAGGAGCTACACGTTTTTGTAGCCGCCATAGTGATTTTTTCAGTGGATTTATGGGGCGAGATCCTACAGTACCTCCGTCCTTTCAAATGGCGCTGCGCCATTTTTGGTTCTCGTCTACGGACCGTGCTAGTAAAGTAAAAAATAAAGCTTCCGTGACCCTAGTGGAAAAGAGAGAGGTTCTCAATTCCCGCCCTTCGGCACTTGAGTAGGCAATGGATGAATTTCAAGGTACTGGACAGGGTGCCGGCGCATCGCAGAATCGGTCGTTTAGGCTCTACTTCCGAGCTTACTCCGGTACTAAATTATTTTCCATGATGGAAGAGACAAGGGAATCTAATTCTATTTGTACGACAGTTAATTCAAGTTTGTTTCTTCTCCGTGTTTGCACAAGGTAATAGCCACATATTTGTATAGCACGAGATGGCGTAGCAAATACATTTAAACATAACTGGCGATGTGGTCATTGTTTGGGCATTTCAATTAACACAAATCTACACTGCATGAGGAATAACAGAAAGAACAATTCCGAAAAAGATATTTTTCTAATATGTGGCTCATTTCACCCGGATGACTGACGGAAAAGGAAACGTAACCAAATCTGAATCTGTGGCTGTCTTCAGAGACGTCCTTTCGCCAATGAGTATTCGGATCTCATAGGTTTCTGTTTGATTATCTTTGTGTTCAGGGCACTGGAATGTTTGCCGGTGGTATCTACATCATGAACGCTCAATATGAACACAGCGGTAGATACACGTGCTCAGTGGACAGTGCATCTGGAAGCATCTCAAAGGCGGCTAACCTCTATATATTTGGTTGGTAAAACAGCTAATCTATTCTAATCAAATCGGATATGATCAAATCTAAGCTAACCCATCCCAACCCAACCCAACTCAATCTAATCTAATCTAGTCTAAACCATCATATCCCAACCTAATCCGACACAATAATTAAGATTGGAAGCGAGTAGCCCATTGGGTATCCGGGGTAATTCTATAACACTGGCCAACAGAAAAATTTTTTTTTCTTGTTGCCTTCGGTTTTAGACCTGTTCTTGGGGTAATTTTTGGCGCTGATTCAGAAAATGTCATTGGATTGAGTGCATCAGGTCTAGTTTCTGAGATATCGTCGATTTTGTAAAGAAAACCCAGTCCACTCTTTAAACGATGTCTTTGGCAAAACTAAAATGTCATAATAAGCTTTATTTATGGCTAATTATAATTCTTGCTGATTCATATAATGCCTACATCCTTATAATGTAAAATCAGCATATCTTGCTGCGTGCTGAGATATTGCTGATTCAACGAAATAACTATTCCGTAGCCTACAGCTTACTCAGCACTAAATTCATGGCCTCATTTAGAATTTATTTGTGCTTATACAGCGTTTCATGGTTTCGAACTATGTAAATAGATTATGCTGAAGTCAGCATTTATAGCCTATATAAACCGCCTCCTGAAAGCTAGAGCAGCCGCAGTCGTCTTAGGGCATATTGAGAGTTGGTCGCAAGAACAATCTGTGAATGTGAGCATTAAATAACTACATGTTCTTACTATTTTTTAGGTTAGTCATTTAATTCCTCAGATGCGAACATCCTTAAGGTTATGGCTACTTCCAGACGAAGCTGCATTAACCATCCAGACATATTCTGCTACATTTGTGGGAAATACACACTAAAAGCAAACAGGAAACCGATTTCTGAGTTTGTAAAAAGAGCATATGTAGGTTATTTTGGTGTCAAACTTGGAGATCAAGATAAGCAATGGGCTCCTCATACAGTATGCAAAACTTGTATTGAACAATTGCGCCACTGGACAATTGGAAAGAGAAGCTGCCTGAAATTTGGTGTACCGATGGTTTGGAGGGAACAGATAAACCACTTCGACGACTGTTACTTTTGTATGGTTAATATCATAGGCATCAATCGAAATAATCGTCACAAGTTGTCTTACCCTGATATACCTTCAGCCAGGAGACCTGTTCCGCATTCGGATATTGTGGAACTGAGTTCCACCTTTTCGCGAGCTACCTCAGCTCTCAGACGATGAGACTTGCATGTCCAATATCGGACAAGATGACGAAAGTGAAGAAAGTGGGGGCAGTGACAGTGATTTCCAATCAACTTCACACAGTGAACGTTTTGACCAAAAGGAGTTGAGTGATCTGATCAGGGACTTAAATCTTTCCAAAGAGTCCTCTGAATTCCTTGCGTCCAGACTAAAGGAAAAGAATGCACTTCAGCCTGGAACAAAAATTACAATTTATAGAAACAGAGAAAAGGATTTGCTGCCATTCTTTACCGAAGACAACAACCTAGTATTCTGTAATGACATCAGCAACTTATTGAAGAAAATTGGTCTGTCGGATTACAGCCCAGATGAGTGGCGTCTTTTTATCGACAGTTCAAAACGTAGTCTGAAATGTGTGCTTTTAAATAACGGCAACAAATTTGGTTCTATTCCAATCGGTCACTCCACCAGGATGAAAGAAGAGTACAATGCCATCTCTTTAGTACTGGAAAAGATAAAATACAAAGAACATCAATGGGTAATTTGTGTAGACTTGAAGATGGTAAATTTCCTCCTTGGTCAACAAAGTGGCTACACAAAGTATCCCTGCTTTTTGTGTCTTTGGGACAGTAGAGCCAAGCATGAACATTGGACAAGAAAAGATTGGCCTTCGAGGAAAGACATGGTGGTTGGAGCTCAAAATGTAATCAAGGAATCTTTGGTGGCACGAGATAGGATCATACTGCCACCACTACATATAAAGCTAGGCCTGATGAAACAATTTGTCAGGGCTTTGAATAAAGAAGGTTCATGCTTCGAATACATAGTACACAAGTTACCAGGAATTACAATGGAAAAATTGAAGGCTGGAATCTTCGATGGTCCACAGATCAGGCAACTTATGAATGACCCACTTTTCATATCATCAATGAATGAAATCGAATCTTGTGCCTGGTCTTCCTTTGTTCTTGTAACTAAAAATTTTCTTGGCAACAAGAAGGCAGACAATTATGCACAACTATTAGAGGATATGCTTCTTCATTTCAACAAGCTTGGCTGCAACATGAGCATTAAAGTCCATTATCTCCACAGTCACTTAGATCGCTTTCCAGAGAATCTTGGTGACTTCAGCGAAGAGCAAGGTGAAAGATTTCACCAAGACATCAAAACAATGGAAAATCGATATCAAGGAAGATGGGATGCACACATGATGGCAGACTATTGCTGGAATATTATGCGCGATTGTTCCAGCAGATGCCACACTCGGAAATCGTACAAAAGGAGCTTCTTCGGTGTCGAATGACTTGAAATTTTTATAACAAACTTGTTCTGTTTGGTATCATATAAGTACAGTTTCAGGTACTACCATTTTCTTTTAAGTATTTGTATTATTATGTTTATTTAGTGTATCACATAATAAATTGAGCACTACATAATTATAGCTATAGCCTTATGTTTTATGGGCGAGCAGAGGCAAGGACTGGTATATGGCATAATGTTCTATATCTCGAAAACTAGACCTGCTGGGAGAAAACTGGTGCCTTTTCTGGAATCAGCAGGTCAAATATACCCAGAAACAGTTCTAACATTTGAGGCAACAAATTATGTGTTGGCCAGTGTAATTACTGTCCAATAGAAATCTAACACATAACTCTAAGCCTAGACAGGACTCATCCTTAGTCAGGTTGTCTTGAGATGTCATACAAATCAGTCGATTAGCTCTGATGGTCTACTCTCGGAGCTAGAACTCAGTGAAATGTAGCTGGAGTAGTGTCTAGTGTCTTCTTGACACTACCGGGTAGAATTAGATCTAAAATTCTCGTAGACCATTATTCGCTCCGTAATGTAGCTCTGATTGAACTAGAATCACTCGCTCGCGTTAGTACAGACTTTGTATTCGTGTGAAGAATGATAATCGAATAAACAATGAAAATCGAACAACACTGGACGAGAAACCTATATCATAACCTGTGGAAGAGAACTATATCATAGTAATCCAATTAGGATACTTTTAGCTCTTCTTTCGTAAAACACTAAACGTCAATCAATGGTCCCTTGCAATGGTATGAGCCATGCGATTTCGTTATATGTGGTCCAAGTTAATGCCTTCATTTCAGAAAAGCCAGAAGTATCCAAAGAAATATAAATCTCTTCCAAAACTGCTTCTAACGTGGTACTTCATAAGACCCATAAGCTGACTGTAACAAACGCTCCATTTTATGTCATACGACTTCGAACTAGCCCTCAATTTCCAATGCCCCGTTGCAACATGTAGTCCAAGTTCTGATCTTCATTGTAAAAGTGTCGACGTTCTATGACGAAACATCTTTACACTTTCCGGCACAACTTCTATAGCGCTACTTCATATACATACATACATACATACATACATACATACATACACACACACATGCATATGAACGATGTGTGTAGGCCCGCCCAGTGAGCCAGCAGGCGTCTATATAAACAGCGCCTCTGTGACGTCGTCTTCTGTGATGGTCCAATGGAAGGCAGCCGGAAACAACGGCAAGCCAATCACATCCTATGTCGTCGAGACCAACAACCACTGGGAAGGATACTGGAGAATCCACATGACTAGTAAGATGTTCATCGTTACAGTCTAAGCCTTTGTAACGTTCTCAAAGGTGCTATATAAGTGTTCAGATACATGCATACATATATACATACACACATACATGCATATATACTTATATACATGCAGTCATACATGTATACATGCATACATGCATACATACACACATTCATTCATTCATTCATTCATTCATTCATTCATTCATGCATACATACTTTACTCCAAAATATGACTAGATCTGGCTATGACCCAAAGTGACTTTGCTTCATTAGTAGACAATTGATGTCTGTAAGGTTTTGTCAACATCATTATATGCTCTTTACAGTCATTACTTCGAAGATTGGCTTTCTACTGTACTTTATAAAAGTTTCTCACGTTACCATAAATTACATAAATAACATTGAAAACTGAAAACATTCCTCTTCCACAGATCCTATCCTGACAACCCTTCTTCCTCTTATCTCTCTCTCCTGTCCAACCCCAAACACCATCCCCCATAGCTGCCACGCTATCTCTCCGTCTGACTTTTGGATCTTGACCTGGAACCGAACCCTTTTGCCTACCGATTTTGTTTTGACTGATCGCCTGTGAATAAGCTGGTTCCCGCGACGTGGCTTTTATTGGGCGCTGTAGAAATCTCGGGATTACAACTACGATTACGATAAATCAATTTCAGTTGGGCATAATGAGCAAGAAAGCAAGCTACTGCGGCAATTTTGGCGCAGTGACGGAGTTTTTACTGTAACTGATAGACAGAAACCTGTCGGGTATCAACGGGACTTCAACAACGGATTGCAATTGTGGACTGAGGTTTTACTTGAAGCTACAATCGATTGGTGTCATGTGCGTTACGATGAAGGCGCTTTAGAAGTTGTTAGATTATATTAAAGAGTCGTTAATCTGTTGTTCGTTCTTATTCAACTTGTCAGACGTGGTGGCTCAGCCAGACGCATACGGAACAATGCGAGTGGAGGTTCCAAACCTGCGACCTTACAGCAACTACACGGTGCGAATGAGAGCCGAGAACATCATCGGTACAAGTATACCCAGCACGCCGTCCGGTAAGTTCCGACTGTGCAGGTGGAACCGCATCTGTCGGCTAAACTAATCTAACTTGATCTGATCTAATCTCTTCTAATGCAATATAATCCAACATAATCCAACGACGTCTATAGCGGCCCTGTACTGATGTTCAAGCCATCAATCAATGGATGCTGGAAAGTCTAAATTCAGATTGGGTCCGGTTCAAAACCAGACGACATAAAGAGCCTTTTGGGATCTCTTCCTTTTGAGTCCGGTAAGAAGCGAATGTTCTTTTCTGATTTAAAGTACAAAACGTCGAATCCAAAACTGGTCTCTTAAAAGTGAAGCATATTGTTATGATTAACAGTTTAAAACTTTTCTCTCTCGTCAAGACTAGGCTGGGTAGCTGTCATGAAGATGCGCTATTCAAAGTTAATTAATGAAGTAATGAACGAACGCACTAACGAATTAATTAATTAATTAATTAATTAATTAATTAATTAATTAATCCGCGCCTCAGATTCAGGTATACTGGCATTGCGCGCGTTACAAGTGCTTCAAATAAATAAATAAATAAATAAATAAATAAATAACAAACGAATGAACAACAGAATGAGCGAATGAGTGAAAGAATAGTTGCAGTTAATTCATTTCTTGTTCGTTTCCAGATCAGTTTACAACAGCCGCTGTTAAGCCCGACCTCTATCCCGATCTCGTTGGCGGAGGAGGAGGAAAAGTGGGAGAACTAACCATCACGTGGACGGTAATTGCAACCATCAGTTATTAATCTACAAAGGAATAGTGGGACTATCTATCTTATTCTTTATCCTTAAGTTCATTACTTTTGTGTGGTACCCAAAGGCGCTATATCAAGTGTCTAGATACATACATACATGCATACATAAATATATACATACTTACATACATGCATATATACATACATACATACATATATACATACATACATGCATATATGCATATATGCATACATACATACATACATACATACATACATACACACATACATACATACATACATGTATGCATACATACATACATACGGTACATACATACAAGCTAAGGCATAGCTACATGTAGGTGAAATAAGGTGAGTTAAGGTGGGAAATGACTAACTACTTATTGGAATCACTAATGAAGATCTGCACAAACTACAAATCGTTCAAAAATAACTCGCCAGAACCTTAACCAAGGCCTCTATCAACATTCTAAGCCAGTATTACATTCATTGCAATGGCAGCCCACTGAGCAAAGAATTCAGTTCAAAGTCTGCTTTATAGTTCACAAAGTACTACATTTAAATCAGCTGACCTACCTTCTTTCCATGCTCACCCCGCATACTAATAGATATTGCACTCAATCAATGGACGCGGTGACTCGTACTGTGCCCCATATACCCGAACAGTGTTGGTCTCTAGGGCCCTCTGGGTGGCTGGTCCAAAGCTTTGGAATTCACTGCTCAGTTCAGTTCGTTCTGTCATTGGTTCAGCTTACATCCCATTACAGATATAGTTTCTGCATTCATTTCGTTTCTGCCCCGGGGCTGTCACGCAGCACAGCTGCCAACCACTGCTGGAAGATTGATCTAAGGAACTGCGGAGCCTGTGCAAACGTACAAGGGGTCTCTATAAATTATTAGTATTATTATTATTATTGTTGCTGCTGCTGTTGTTGTTGTTGCTGCTGCTGCTATTATTTAACATTCGTGCTTTGTGCATCAGGTTTCACAGTAGTTTGTCTTATATGATGTGTTTGCGTTACAGCCGCTGTCTCCATGGCAACACAGCGGACCAGGAATTGGGTACAGGGTCTTCGTAAGGGCCATATCGAACGAAGAATGGGAAGATGTAAGTGAAAGAGGAGGTAGACGAAGTCGCGAATCGATCAACCTGTTCTTCCTCGCATCATTTCTCCTCTGCCACAAATCAGATCCTCTTTTCTCCAATTCACTTAACTCCGCTGCAATTCTAAACATCATCCAGCGTTGCCGTCTGACTGTCTACCAGCCTGTCTACCACCCTGGTCCTTCAATCTTGTCCAGGAACCGAACCTAACCTTTCACTGTCTGTCGATTTTGTTTTCATTGGGCGCTGTAGAAATATCGAGATTACGATCGGTGTATCTGTAGCTTCAGTCATAGGCCAACGGTGGAAATTTAATGTATGTAATGTATTTCCATGGCGACCTGACCCTGCTCATTTTAATGAATTCATCGGGTGGTATCTTTTGCCACCTGGAACGAGACAAGCCGAAATCAAAATCCCAGAATTAAAGTCACGGTTTAGAGACACTGTTGCTAGTTTTCAACCTAGAACAATCCTACTGGCATAGAACTGGTCCTGGTTACTGTTAGTTTATTTAAGTGACATTTCGACAGAATTAAATAATAACTAGATTTCATATTAATGAGTTGTTTGTCGCATTAGGTGATTAACGTGACTGGAAATGTCGGGCGCTACGTAAAGCTGGTTGGGGAGAAGAACTACTACATGGAGTACGAAGTATCAGTCCAGGCCTTCAATAAGATCGGGTTCGGACCCATGTCTCCAATCGTAGTCATCAGATCAGCAATGGGGCGTACGTAATCGTAATCGCAATTGTAAATGTTTTTTCGTTATCAGAAGAGTAAGCTATATGGAAGTTCTTTGCCAGGTCTTCTTAACCATTCGATAGATTTTCATCCTATTTATTTATTATTTTCATTATTATCATTATTATCGTTAGTTATAGTCTGAGGCTGAGCGCCTCTGATGAGGCTGTCCTGAAGCGGCTCTTTGCAAGTATCTGATTGCAACTACAATTACATCATCATCATCATCATCATCATCATCATCATCATCATCATCATCATCATCAGTATTATTTTTACTATTAGTAGTAGTAGTAGTAGTAGTGGTAGCAGTAGTAGTAGTAGTAGTAGTGGGAGTAGTAGTAGTAGTAGTAGTAGTAGTAGTAGTAGTAGTAGTAGTAGTAGTAGTAGTAGTAGTAGTCAGACAGCTTATGTGGCGTATTGAAGCAAAACTTCGAGACAAGGCCTCATTACACATAAAAGACATGTCAGGAAACCTCAGACACTTCCGGCCAGTCACGTGAATCTTATGCCAAACGGAACAAAAGCTTAAGATTTTCCACTTTTCATTGTGAGACAACTGAGCAATTGATCAGTATCTCCGTTAGCGATATGGGTGGTTGCCTTAATGAACATCTTCCATCATAGATGATCGAAGGAAGGTGCTAAGAAGTTAAGAATGTCCAAAAGGACCTTCAAGACCTGAAATGAATTTAAGCTGATGTTTTTCTCCAATTTACAGAAGAAGATTTAGGTCTGAAGCTGGTTTTTTAATCAATGCCTCTTTCAATGGAGTTTCCTCCAGCTGTATGTTACTCTTCTTTGATTTTCTTAAAAGGATTAAACCTTGAGTTAATGCACCTCTTGAGTTCATACAGTTCACTTACAGAGCGCATAACGAAGACTGCTCTACTTACTTACTTAGATTTCTTCCAGGGCGATATTAATGAACTGCTTGAATGAATATGTTCATGATGACATTTATATAGCGTCTTTTTAGAATTTGATCTTATTTTTCTTTCTTTTCAGTTCCTACCATCATTGCACAGAATGTTCTGACTCAGCCGTTCAACTCGACCGCCTGCATCGTGCACTGGGAGCCAGTGGATGACACCCGGGAAAATCTCCGAGGGAAATTAGGCGGATACAGGGTGGGTCAAGTTAGAAACACACTGTGATAGGCTTTATTTATATGGCGCATTATATTGATGCATGGACAGCGTTATATAAGTGTGTTGCAATTTTAAGTAATCGGATAAATGTATGAGTCAGAAACACTCCGAGTTAAATTGTAAAATAACGCGCACCGTGAATATCGAGGCATTAAGCTACTATTTAATATTAATTAATATTAATAAACAAATCTCATTAGACAGAATTATTAGCAATTTACGAATGAAAGAAACGAACAGCTGTGTGTACGAGTGAAAGACTGGAGGGGTAAACGAACGAATGAATGAACACATGAAAGGAAGAACGAATGATGAATAAATGAATGGACAAATGAACGAGCCAATGACTGGATGGATGGATGTATGGATGGATGGATGGACGAACGGACGGACGGACGGACGAACGAACGAATAAATGAACGAATGAACAAATGATCAAATGAATGAATGGACGAATTAGGTTAAATTATGGACCTTGAGCAAGTCCTTTACTCACAATTGCTCAGCGGCATCTATTGATGCATAGTCAGTAAGAATGAATGATTGAATGAATTAATGAGTGAACGAATGGACGAATAGACTAGTGAACGAACGAATAAGTGAACGAATGAATGAATCAACGAACGAACGAATGAATAGATAATAAATAAATGGTATGGTTGTCTCTGTGTGTCGCAGGTGAGTTTCTGGCGTGAGTGTTGTGAGGTGGAGCTGGGAGCTCAGCGAGTCACCATCAACGGTCAGGCCTCAGAAGGTACAGTCATCGGTCTATACCCCAACACCCCATACTACTTCGACGTCATGGTCTGGAACGAGGCCGGAAATGGACCCAAGAGCCAGTACTTCATACAACGAACGCTGCGCAACGGTACGACAAAAACGACGGCGCTAAATAAATTGGGCTTCTTTCAGGATTCGTTAATAATTTTCCTATCTGTTAAGATTAGAACACCTGGGAGAAAAACCTAGGATTGTAGTGGAGTACTCAATGTCTTGACTTTCTAATGTTCTCAGTACATTCCAATCGTAAGCTGTTAATCAATGTCAGCATACTTGGTACTCGAACTTCTGCACAACCAGTTCAACTTTCCTATTATTGTAACGATGTTTATGTTTAGTCGTCATTAACTGATTCATTTTTCATATTATTATTTCTTATGCATTTATTAAGCGCCACTATCTAATGACTATGCAACAATCGATGCCGCTGAGCAATTGTGAGTAAAGGACTTGCTCAAGGTCCCTACACAGTAACCATCTAAGAGGATTCTCGAACCCGTACTCTCCGCGTTGCAATTCAAGAGCTCTAACCAATCAGCTACCGTTCCCACATTAATATATATATATAGGTATATATATAGATGTATTACTCATATAAATCATATGTTAATTAATTATTTATATCTTAATTATATATCAATATATTAATATTTTGTGCTGTAGAATTAAAGTAGGGTCTCGCACAGGCTTACTTCTAAACGGTTTTAAATGTTGCTGTCGCTGCTGATAATGATAACGATAACGATAATGATAATGATGATAGTTTGAATGATGATGGCGATGAAGATGATATGATGGCATTACTCCTGAACATGATACATCTGATGACTAAATTTTAGCGATGATGTTTATGATGGCCATGATGGTTATGCTGATAAAGATGATGGCTTCGATGATAACATTGACTGTTGTTTAGCTCCGTTGAATATGCCGGTGGAGGTGGAAGTGGAGAAGCGAAGTGATTATTCCATATTCGTCAAGTGGCGGGGAGTCAGCACCAATCAACAGGAAGAGCCTCTCGAAGGGTACAAGGTCAGAGGCGGGAACGGAAGAGCGTTAATAATATGATGAATGATGATGATGACGACGTTGATGACGACAATGATGATGATGATCCAATGATGACGATAATGATAAAGATGATGCTAATGATTATAGTTGATGGTGGTGATAATGGTTCGTATTGTCAACTTATGTAGCGCCTCTTCAAGAACAAACCACTCAGGGGCACTCAAATGGTGATGATAATGATGTGTTTGATGATGATATAAGGACAACGATGACGTCGATGATGATAGCCATACCAAAATAAAAGAGCACCTGATCTGCCCTGACCGTTAGCAATTTGAGCTTTGTTCTTTTGGTGGTGGTGGTGGTGGTTGTGGTGGTGGTGGTGGTGGTGATGGTGATGGTGGTGGTGGCATGCGCTATATAGAAACAACCCTGTAAACCACTGAATGAGAATGAATGGAATCGTTGTTGATCTGTGGCCACAGGTGCGCATATGGCGAGATGGAGAGGAGATCAAGGTAGCCACGGACTACGATGCCAAGAAGGAGACGGATTTAATTGTCAGCGGTCTACGACCGGACATCGTCTACAAACTCAGGGTGTTTGGCTACAGTCGAGGGGGGCAGGGTGCCCTCAGCTCCCCGGCCATCAAGTTCATGCTCGGTGAGTCACCTCGCACCCATCGTCGACAAATGTTTGACGTCATGAACTAATGATGATGATGACGATGATGACGATGATGACGATGATGACAATGATGGTTATGATGATGATGATGATGATGATGATGATGATGATGATGATGATGATGATAATGAAGATGATGGTGATGATGACGATGATGAAGCCACACCTGAACCATGACCGACCTCTGTCTCAACCCTCTCAATGGCCGACCTCTGCCCAGGTGGCTCGTCAAAACCTCCTACCTCTAGCAGCGAATTATATATTCCATTTCGTTCTGCGATTACTTGTCAACTGGGTTCTAGTAAATCACATGGAATGTTCAGATGCATAGATGTACATACATTCATATATCACTTCAGCTAGCGAGCACAGCTTCTTAAGTACTTAAAAGCGCTATGTTAACTGTCTAGATACAAACATACACAAATACATACATACATACATAGATACATACATACATATTTGCTTTTATTAGGTACTTAAGTGTACTTAATTACTCATGTAAACCTATCGGAACAAAGAAACGCCCACAATCGTATCTGCGTGGTGATCAAATCAGTTATGGGCTTGGCTTGTAATCTAGCGATGCGGAGTCGAGCCTGCCGAGTGGTCTCCTGTGACGACCTTGAATAAGCTGTCCACACACAGTTGTCTCTGTCACCAAGCAGTATAATTTGGTACTAGTGTTAGGCGAAAAGTAAATGATCCGTCATGCTATGCACTGGCCCCCTTGTCCAGGACCATGGAATTCGTCCGATGCCGGCTGTAGGGCCCAGGAGTAAAAAAATGAGCACCTCCTTGGGACATGAGTGATCTGTACAATTTCGCCAACAAGCTTTATCGTGTAAGTTCTACGCTGGTAAACCTCTTTAAAAATCAGTTGAAATTCTATTTACTTCATAACTCCTAGTTCTTGAGCTGACTTTTGACTTTGTAAAGCACCCTAGAAGTAACATGCTACTAACGATGCTATATAAATTGTCGTAATTACAATTACAATTACAATTGCACAAATTTGACACCGAAATTCCATGTTTCTTTCAGGAGATTCCTCCAGGATCAAACTGTCGACAACATGCCTGCTGATTGGACTGTTGCTCTCATCCATCTTTACACGAAGACCTCATTCATGACAATATACCCTGACTCTGTTTAATATTTATGACATAACTTTGTACAAAATGAGAACAAATGTTTGCTTGTATGAGGCGAATGAACTCCAGTAACAGATGCTTTCGGCAATAAGTCATTATTTTGGAGTGTCAAGAGATCACTATCTTCAAAATATCGACGGTTTCACTTGAAGCGATCATCGACTGATGGCTTGTGCATTATTATAATGGCGATATAGAAGTCACCATATTAGAGTTTTACTTTAGAATTGCTCCAACATTCTTTGATATTCAATACGAATTGTTCTCATGTTCTGATTTTCTGCGCGTTTCAATTTCTTATAAGATTATCTGGCTATATTTAGAGTAAAATGCAAATAGGATTCATTCAGGAGCTTATTATACTTTTAAAATGCGTGAAAAACTTTTAATTTCACGATAATTCAAATTGCTAAGGACACTAATTTAAAGAAAGTAAATGTCTACAAAATCATAATTATTAAATAAAAATGTCGCTCTACTTAGTCAAACTTTATAGCCTTTGCACGTAGATAATATTTCAAATAGAAAGAAATCGTTGTAGAAGAAAGGTTAGGCTAGGTAGGGTAAGATACAGTAAGGTAACGTATATAGTCGGTCATTTATTACACGACCCTTTCGGCAGCAGTAATCAGTGGCAAGGTCCGTCCTTTGGTTGAAGGATCGTTCGGCTGAAACGCAAAAACGATGACAGCAATCGTAATCGTAATTCCGAGATTTCTACAGCGCCCAACGAAAGCCACGACTCGGGGACTAGATTATTTACATGCACTCAGTCAAAACAAAATTGATAGGCAAAAGGGTTCGGTTCCAGGTCTATATACAAAAGTCAGGCAGAGAGAGCGTGGCAGCTATGGTGGGTGATGTTTGGAATTGGAGCATAGAGAGAGAGAGAGAGAGACAGAGACAGACAAAGAAAGACAGAAAGGGACAGAGAGAGAGTTAAGAGGAAAAGGGGGGGTGTGAAAAAAAGTTCTTTTATCAATCCAACCGCTGGACAGCATTTTCTTATGGGTGACATGACGACAAAGAATTGTCCATTTCACATGACGCAGGGGGGCGGGTTCCAACGCAGACCCAGAAATGAAAGGTAGGCGAATTACCAATCTGTAACGGTGTCATCCTGCATAGTGTTATGGTTCCATGATATAAATAGATCTTGCGATGATGGGAAAGTCACCAGTTTCGGTCTTTATTTTAAATGTCATTCTTTCTTAGAAGCAATAAACGCTTAAGCTCGAAGAGACTACATGTTTAGACCAAAATCAAGGGTAATACCACTTGGTTCGAAAGCTTAATACTTTGCATTCTAATATGTGGGCTTACATGCTGAGAGCCAGTTTAAGAACAGCAGGAGCTCTACGTATAGGCCTTCAGACAGAGTCAACACAATTTTTAGGCTATAAAGACTTAGGCTTCTTATACATTGCACAGTTTTAATTCCTAGGCCTACCCTCTGTTAGATCTGTAGTTATATCAGATTATTGTTTCGTATTAATTTAAAATTCTGCCAATGATTGGATCTTCCGCGATGTAAAAGCAACTCGAGTGAAGAGTTCTGTGCTTGACTTGGATTCAATTTAGTGCTTAAAAGCGTCGTTCATGCTAAACTTTATTACAGCAACGCAGAACTAAGATTAATCTATTTAAGGAAAAAAGTTCTTTTATCAAAATACACAAAGCATCAATTGATTGTCGCCCTGGAGTGAAACCGCAGTCCTTCTTCGTAATCCATTAGGCGGATCTAGTCGAGGTGAGTGATTTCTGTGACACCAGAAGGTAGGCTACGGTGGGTGTCGCGAATTCGTTTCAGCTAAATGAAAATAAAACCCGGTTTCTATTTTCAATGTTTCTATTTGAAATTTACAAAGACTCTTCCTTGGTCACAATTGTCAACAACTGTAATACAGACCTAGACAGAAAAGACAAAAACAAACTCACAAACCGCAAAGCACAGTCGTACGGACGCAATGTTAGACTCGGGCATCCATCGTTATCTGAGCTCCGTTCGTCTTCTCCACCAGCGGAATACGCCACTCCATATGGACATGACTGGGTTAGGATTCCATTCGTAGCCGCCACAGTCGAAATCAAGTTTCTACAGTGGTTCCGCTTCACTTGTCAACCTTTCCAAAAGCTCCCGTTTAACACCATTCCACCAGAAAAAGATGAAAATTAGGGGAAGTTAAGCGCTTCTGCACTTCCTCCACTTCAGTCACGGCCTCGCTTTTCCAGTCCGTTCAACCGAAAACATCCTCCGAATTCCCCGAATTCTTCAGCTGGCTGTCACACAGCAACTGACTTTAGACCCTCTAAACAGCCGGTCTGCTTCTGTTTCGCTGTGCACAACTGCCCATGCCACGCGCCCACCAGCAGGGTAAGGAAATCCCGCGCACCAAGTGAAGTCTGGTGATTTTGATAACGACTTCATTTGAAGCAACCATCGATTGATGCCTTAAGCATTATGATCACGGCGCTAGAGAAGCCATTAGATTAGATTAGATTAGACAAATCTCAGAACATATGCAAATTTATGACAAATGGGTTAACAAAATGCTTTATTACTTTGGTTCGTAAAGTAGTGGTCCACAGACCGGCACCGGACTGCTGATCTCTGTTCACCGGTTCGCAAAAAGTCCTTAAAATTAATAATTTTCAAACGTATTCTAATTAAAACCATAATCACAAACGTAAGTGAATGTTGAAGATTCGACAAGCCAATCAGCAAGAAGAAAAAATGCCATTCGGCTCATATATACTGAGTCCTAGCGATGGCCTTTAATTAGTCAGTGCTATAGTTTGCTACATGCGTTTTATTTTACATCTAAGTTACTTAATGTTAATTGCAGCGCTACATGTTTCGACTTTGACCAATGGATGATAGCAGCAGAGTCAAACAAAAATCCGATACAAAATTGAAACGTGATGGAACTTGCTCATCCGATTATATCACGGTTTATCAACGACATACGCCTGCAGAAACATCGGAAGCTGAAAGGAGAAAGCGAGAGAATGAGGAAGGGCGAGAGAATGAGGAAGAGGAGCAGAAGGACAGGCCTTTATTCCGTGGCACAAAGCAACGTAGAGATGAAATGCAATTCGCTTCGAGGATGACTCTGCAGGTCCTAATCCACAATGACACTTCGGAAACTTTGAACGACATCACATTCAAATGGTTTAAGAAATTGAACTCTGGTATCTCCATAGAAGAAGCTAGAAAAGGTATGCTGTGTAATCCTCAAGTATTATCTTGCTATTACGGGACACCAGTTCGTATTATTTGTATAAATATCCAGTATCGAATCCTTTATAAAAAAATTTCATTTTATACTAAAACATTGAGGGTCACATCTTCGCCAACAATCGTGTGCATAGGGTTCATTGCTGACCGCAATGTACCACTTTTAGCAGCTGGTAGGCAACTATGGGTGTAAAGATGTTTTGGCACAGTTACTAATTATAATAAGACCTCACTCAACATAATTGCATTTGTAGACAAATCTTCAATTTCAAACTCCATTCCAACTGAATACTACGCACTAAAATTTGACAAAGTATCGGCTCAGACAGAACATGCCGACAAATTACTGCAACATCTAGAACGGGAATGGTGTGAATTCGTCTCGTCCACTGACTGCCACCATCTCTGGATGGAGATTATACGCCCATCCACGTCCTCAGAAGCACTATCATCTCCAAAACACAAGCTTCAAGCAGTGTCCATGTCCTTGGGAAGTTTTCCATCAAATGGAAAGTATTGTTGTCACTGGAGCTCTGGTAAACCATGCTCTCAACTGAAGATCACCGCTTGCTTTGAGTATGATTTGGAAATCGCCACCATAAGATATGAGGACGAACGGAGAGGTAAATGGAAGCTGGAAACGGCTTTTGATCACCTGGATAAATTTATACTCGTGACTCCCACACAGTCAGGGCATCACATGTACTTGTTCCAAAAGAATCCATTAAAAATATTCTTCGCTACGAAATCGCGGCCTTATATGCCTGCATCTCCAAGCGACGTGATAGACGCGGAAGAACCAACCGAGACCGAGTTCCTGTGGAAACGACAGATTCAGTTTGGAGACTGTCCGACGGAAATCATAGGATCAAGCAACGTCATTCAACTACAGTTGGTAGAAGACGATTCCAGATTGAATGACTTGCTTTCACGATTTGCTAAACTAGATTTCAAAATAGTAACTGGAAATCCGATATTGGAAATTACCAATGGACATGAACCGATTGCCTGGCCAGAGTTCCAGTCAAATTTTCGGCTCACTTATGCATGGTATTGTCTCATGTCTCGAGGTTTTAGGATTACTGATCAAGTAACGGAAGCATTTGTAGACACTCTCAACCACACCCAACGCGAGCCCTGGTTGGAGGAGACAATAAGAGCCGTCACAATTGCCTTCGACAATGCCAGCATCTGTAACTTGGAAACGGAGTTCCAGAAAGAATCGGAAAGAAGGAGTAGAAAATTGCAGGATGAATTGAAAGATGACAGTGATGAGCCTCCTGTTCCTCATATTGTTTCCATTCGGCGTCTCATACTTACTCCTACGACCATCAAAGGCCTCGGGGAAGAGTGGACTGTTGAAAATCGAGTTCTAAGAGAATTTGGCATCGACAGATTCGTTCGGGTGTCAATCCGGGACGACGATTTCACGCGACTAACGTCGTATATTCCAATTCAAGAAATCACAAACCACATTACCGAATTCCTGACAAATGGGTTTAAGATAGGAGACCGACATTATCGATTTCTTGGCTGTTCCAATAGCCAGCTGAGATCCCACGCCGTGTGGATGTACGCCGGTGACGGTCGGGAAACAGTAGACTCCATCCGGACTTGGATGGGGGACATTTCCCACGAGAGATGCGTTGCCACCTACGTTTCCCGTCTGGGTCAATGTTTTACATCGACAAAAAATACTGTGGAAGTTAAGAACGTTGAAAGGATTGAAGATGTTGATAGAAACACCAAGTATTGCTTCACGGACGGCATCGGAAGGATGTCTACGCCTCTTGCACGCAGTGTATGTATGAATGCAGTAACTCTTTCTGATTCTGTTCGCCTTAGCTGCGTACAAAAATTAAACAAGGTAGCGTTCGACCTCAAAAATTGTAAATTATCAGTTGGTCACAGGGTATTCATGGAGGTAGCGTAAAACAGACTACAGAAGAACTCGTCTTCAAATGAAATATGTGTGTTAGGAGAATCTCTATAAAACGTAAATGCGCCTATGTCTATAAATTCTATGCAGATCAAAATTAAAGATGTAAGATTAAATCAACTACCGACTGTTTCCAACATAACCATATTATTTCAACAGTCTTCCTATAAAAGCGCTGTAGAATTCTCGAAAGTACGATTACGATTAAGTTTTATTGATGTATCTTTATGTTTCATGCAGCTTGATATAAGTAATTAAGAATGGTAATTATTCACCGCCAGTTTTCATAAGGTTTGGTCACAGAACGGATAAACCAGCTACTCAAGCTGTACCCAACGCACATGAATTTAAAAAATGCAATAATATTATTGTATTGTATTTGTTAACTTATATAGCGCTTCTTACAGAACAAACTACTCAGAGGCGCTTCAAGTATCATTATTTTTAAAAAGTATAATATTATAATGATGATGATGACGACGAGTTCTCTGCCCGAAGGCATGTCTGTTGGCTTTATGCCACCCGAGGATGAGTTGAGTGAGGTGGTTTCCCGTTGCCTTCCTCACAAACAATTGTGGGTGAGCAACTTGTCCAAGATCGCTACACAGTGGCTTGAGGCAGATTCGGACCCGCGACCCTCTGGTTACGAGGCACAGACCAAACAACTACACCACCGCGTCCCACTCAATATTATAATAGTCATAATTAATTATAATACGTAGATTGACTCAGACAGAAATGATGCCATATCACCAATGTGTGAGTCTGTTTTATTCCGTTTTTTCTGTTTCTGATTCTGCTGCACCTATAGGATGATCTGTTGTACAATGTAAATAATTGAAAGTGTTGACCACAGTGGGATAATGTTTTTGTGAAAAAAATTCACAACACTGCACTTACATAGTTTAAAAAACCGATGAAACGTGCAAATATTAAATATTCCGTCTTGAAATCTATTGTAAGTAATTAGATGGCCCTGCCAGCGGGACTCATTGTCCTTTTGGTCTCACCTTTGGATGCCTATTAATATTTTTCTTTGAATGACTATAATAGGCTATCACATGTAAAATGTTTTTGGTGGCGTTCAGTAAACGCCTATATTTATCTATCTGTCTGAAATGCAATTTTTGCGAAAGGTCAAGGCCGTTCTTGCTATTTTTGAAAAAAAACAACGCTGTGAAAGACTGTAAGCCTTTTAGTTACTTTACCTGAAAATTGACCAAGTCAGTATGGTTTGGGCTCTAAATTCACAGCGGAATCAATTTTCGAAGACTAAATTACGAATGATGGTTCGCTGCGCAGGCAGGCATTTTGTAAGGTACCTACAGGCGCTATATTAAGCATCTGTATACATGCATACATCATATATACATACATACATATACACAGGCATGCATGCAATCATGCATGAATACATACAGTGTGCATACATGCATGCACGCAGGCATACCGACAAGCAATACTTTTGTTGTCTGGGCTCGGTGTCCCCGAGTAATAATTTATCATGCATGCATATATTGTTATGTGCTAATTCTAAGAAAAGGAAATAAACTCGCTTGGGTTGATATAAAATGTATATTTACAATTGAAAGAGGTTATAGCTCATAAACAAAATACCTGACATCAGACAGAAAGTCGACGGCTGTTTTGAAGCAAAAAGTCGAAGTCTTCACATCAGCGAACAACTTGGACACAAAACCCTCTCAGGTTCCTCCAACAGACGGAGACCCTTTACGTCAGCTCTTAAAACAGAGTCTTGGCGACTAATAGAAACAGAGCCACGTAGGACTCGGCCTATCTTAACTAGCCAAGCTCAGTCAACTGAAAGAAACTTCCCCTTTTATAAGGATTCTGGGGTTACGCCCCCTAAAGAGATGGCTCATCCTTCAGTCACTCCTTACATCCGGGTCTTCCATGTGGGCCGACTCTAACAATATACATATATATACATTCATACAAACTTACATATATCGTTATTATTTTGTGGAGCAGGCGAAGAAGGCATTAAAATTGCGTTACACGCCATCGGCGTTCCAAATTCGCTTCGGAGGCTGCAAAGGAGTAGTTGCCCTTGCTCCAAACCTCGGAGATGAAGAAAAACTGCAACTTAGGAAGAGCATGGAGAAATTTCCATCTGAACACAATCAGCTTGAAGTCGTGGAGATAACTAGGCCAGGTCTGTACGAATATTACGGGTTATCACAATGGCCAGTGGGCTTTGAAGATTTAGATTTTCTGTAGATGCTTGGTAGATGGTAGTTATATAAAGGTAATTTTCCATTTTGTGTTTGTACTGAAAATTTTTATGGCGACACATAGCTGAGTCATCGCGTTGTTGACTTGTTTGTGATTGGTTGGTGGGCTAACGGCGCTAAGGCGCGAATTTTCTGTGACATAACTTCGATGAGTTATCTGAATGCTTTATTGCTTGCAATTGGTCGGCGTTAGCCTGCATTTTAAATGTGCGCTTCTTATTGGCTGGCGTTCGCGCTTATTGTCTGACGATGAGTGCTGACTTAGTGGGAACAGCCTATAAAAGCGGACGCTAATGCGTTGTAGGTGAGAGCACGAAGAACAATGTCGTTGATAGATTCGTATGTTCAACAACTGCTGTCATTTAACAGCTCGTTTATTGAATAATTATATATACGATAATCCAAGATTGGGTGTCGAGTTAACGCTATGCTACTTATCAGGGAAGATGACAGTTCGAAGTTCAGTCAATTTTTTTCTTCTTCTTCCTTCTGGCTGGAATTAATCCCTCCTAGGAGAGGGGTCAGCCAGATGAATCCTTCTTTTCCATTTGTTTCTGTCTTCAGTATCTTCTTTCTTCAATCTGAGGAGATTTAGGTCTTGCTGAATCATGTCTCCCCATCTCTTCTTTTGTCGTCCACGACTGCGGTGTCCGTAAACCTCTGCTGTCATAATTCTTTAATGCAGTTTTCCTCCTCTGTCCTCATCACATGGCCGTACCATCTCAACCTGGCTTCTCGTACCTTGTCAGATATACATGCCACTCCCAATTTCTGTCTGTTATACTCATTCCTTTTGTTGTCTTTCAGTGAGATTCCAAGTATCCATAGCAGCATTCTCATTTCTGTTCTGTCCAGCAGCTTCTCCTCCTCTTTTGTCAGTGTCCATGCTTCTGCTTCATATATCATCACTGGACTTATCATTGTTTTTTACACCTTTCCTTCGACTTGAACCGGCATTTTGACATCGCATAATACACTCGATAGGTCTTTCAGTCAATTGACACTGGAGAACTGGTAATTTACATGAAGTTTTCTTTAAAAAGTTTATAATCTGGACAATTCCGCTTTGTCTTGTTTTTAGTTCGCCTGTGCCTCAACCGACAAGCAATGCTTTTGTTGTCTGGCCTCGGTGTACCCGATGAATCATTTTTCAAACTGCAGGACAAAATGCTTATCAATATGGCAAACATCCTAATTGACGAAAACATAGCTGTCAAAGCACTCGTTAAGGTTTGTTCTTACTTTCTATGATTATCATAAATTCTAACAATAAACCCAGCTTTAATCTCACTTTCACTCTCACCTCAAATCTTCCAAAAAATTATTACTTAGATTGAACATTAAATCTAAGCATAAACTCCAACTCTAATCCAGAAATCAAACATTATGAGAACTTTAAACAGAAAAATAAACCATAAGCCTAAACATTAGCCTAAGTATGATCATGAACGTCAATTCTAAATCTTAAGCGTAGCCTTGATTTTTAAAATATCTTAGGCACACCTTGGAATTGAACGGAAACAACTAAAGGAGAGCGGAATCGTAGTTACAACTGAACCTTTTCTCCGAGAAATTCTGGCAACAATCTACAAACAAAGGTTTAATAATCTTCTCAAAAGGACACATATCGAGATTCCAGAAGACAAAGGTCGTATAATGATAGGAACAGTAGACGAGTTCGACTGCCTAGAATACGGAGAAGTTTTCATCCAGTTTTCCAAGGATATCGACAAACCAAAGCAAGAGAGAGTAATTGTAAGTGGAAATGTAGTTGTTACGAAAAATCCTTGTTTCCACCCGGGCGACATGCGAAAGTTCGTGGCCGTTGACAAGGCTGAACTTCATCACATGGTGGATTGCATTGTATTTCCAGCCAAAGGACCTCGACCTCATCCAAATGAAATGTCTGGATCAGACCTAGATGGAGACATGTATTTTGTCTGCTGGGAAGAGTCTCTTATACCTCCGAAAGAGAATCAGCAACCCATGGACTTCACTTCTCAAGAAAAGCGAGTGCTGTCTACACAAGTGACAGAAGCCGACATGATTCAGTTCATTGTTCATTATATTAACAGTGACCAGTTAGGGGTCATAGCCAACGCACATTTAGTTCACGCAGATTCCAAAGGCACTAACTGCGACGAATGCCTTCAAATAGCCCAGACACATTCCGATGCAGTTGATTTCCCAAAGACCGGTCAGGTGCAGAGATTGCTTCCAAATCTCCGTCCTGCCAGCTACCCCGACTATATGATGAAAACTGATAAACCAAGCTACATATCAGATACAGTGATTGGAAAACTTTTCCATCAGTGTCGCACAATAGAACTTTCCAATGAGTTTAGAAAGTTAGAGCCAATTCTTCTGGACCCTGATCTAATTCTGCTAGGACATGAAACTTATCTAGAAGGAGCAAAGGCGATGAAGGCGACTTACGAGAAGAAAACGGGCGACTTGAAGGCCATGTATGATATTGCAACGGACGTTGAGTTGCTCTCTGTTGGTAGCCTAGGCATGAATGAAAGACTTGGACATTTAAAGGGGGATCATTATGCCATTGCAGAAATAATCAGGTTGCGTCTTGAGGCAATAAAAGCAAAAATGAAAAACATGTTTTATGAAGAAGTTGGAGGAGTAAATCGACGACATGACCCTGTTTTATTGTGTAGGAAAGCATCAGCTCTGTATAGAATTTCTTACGATTTTTTGGAACAAGGCGAGAAAAAACATAATATACAGAACCAATCAACTAAAAACCGTACAGATGTGCAACAAAGTCAAGAGGTGGCTAACAACAGTGAAACCGATATCGCTCAAGTGCGTCGGATGGAGCCTAACAGACAAAGCCTCGGTCTACCCTGGATTTTTGGGGATTTGTTATGCATGATTAAAAAACAGAAGTCAAATATATCGATGCATGGAATAAAACAGATTGAATTTAGACCTAAATCGTTCCTACATAAAATTTCATCGGAGATTGCTTCTATTAAAGTTAGAAACATTGCTGAAGATTGGAGGGAAAGTCGTGTAAAACTACTCCATAAGTTGAATTGGTTTACAGCGAGAAGCGAAAATGGAATGAAATTGATTCCATTTGGATCAATCATCACCGACTGTCTTAATAATGCGTCATCATTGGATATCTTTGTCGATATTGACTCTTTACATCAACCATCTCAGCCGCTCGAAGACAAAATAGAACGTTTCAAGAAAATTGCCACAATTCTGGCAGAACAAATTAAAGGAGAGCTGGTGAAAGGCTTTGGATCAAAACCAACAAATAAAGTCAGAATTAACATTCCTGATACAGAAATAGGAATCAGTTTATTCATGGACAGTAACTGTCTGCGCAAGACAGCGTACATTGTGGCAGCCATGGTGTTGAATAAATGGATAGTCCCTGTTCTGAGAGTAGTTCTTGCATGGGGAAGAAATCTGGCATCAGTAGAAGTTCCGGCGATTCTCTTTTGAGTGAAGAAGAACTCGCGATTGTGTTCTTTCACGCTGCGCTAGACGTAATGAAATATGGAAACTCGGTATCAGAAGATATTTTGAGCAGATCACAAAGCCTACTGTTGGAAAATCACTTCCAAGAGTGTCGATTGGATGAATGCACTCATATAGAAATGAAACAAAATGTCGCAGGTGAGAGTGTGTTCTCCAAAAAACATGAAGAAATGTATGTAGCAACTGATGAAGCAGCGAGGCATCTGAGTGAAGTTACTTCGGAACATAAAGAGGAAACTTCCTGCGGTCGCGCAATCTTCGGCTTCTTTCAATTCTACGGAGTATCTCGAGGATCGGCTTTGAAAGAAATTCCGGATCCAGGTCGAGTAAACGACGAACGATGCCTTCTAAACCTAAAAGACCTTCAGTACATTCAGCTGGGTGAACAGATGATGCAAGCCTACCACTGGTTGGCAAACTGTGCCACTATCGATGAATTCGTGAATCCAGTTTGTCAGAAGGATCGACACTTCACTATGGTTTTACCCAATGAGATATCTTCCCTCTTCAGGTACTTGGAGAAAGGACTTGAAGCGGATCTGAGGGAAGAAACCGGTGCTAATGTCGTCAAGATCCGAAAGAAGTCGTTCCGAAGTTTTCCCTCTGGACATATAATCGAAGCTTGGGGCAACGCCGAAGCCGTTAGACGCCTCAAAGCTAGAATTCAGAGTATCATAGGTTCCTCTGCTTGTTTTACCCAAGGAAGTCTTCCGCAAGATCGTTGGTTGATTTCTGGAGCAAACAGAATAGTGTTTGAAGGTGTATTGGGACCAGAAAGCAAGCTTGAGATCTGCCGTTATAACGGACGATGTCAGGAATGGCACAAAGAATCGAGGAAGCAGGTGATCAGGGTCACTAATTTTAATCCGTCAGATGTATACAGTATGGCGCAGGTGGTGTCATACTTTGATGTGCAAAGAGATTTCATAAGAAAGAATTACAAGCGCGGAATTCATGGTGGAATTAGAGTTGCCATCAGTTTTGGCAATTTTTACACCCTCGGTTTTAAGCTATGCGCTATGAGTGCCGGTAATATATTTGATAAGTTGTCTAGATCGTCAAACTGTGAGAAATCAGAACATGTCAGAAGCTGCAATAGACAAAATTCGAGACTAAGATCGACATCCGAAAATGTGAAAACATGGCGTGTTGTGAGAAATTCTGAAGGAAATGTCGGGGTGCATGTGTCAAAGCCGAGGAAGGGTGCTCAGAGAGATCAAATCAGGGCAACTTTCATGCCAGCAAATGACCTCAATCTGAATCAATTTACGGCTTTTCTGAGACGGCACAACTTCGTCGAGACAGCTCACCGACGTGAATATCGTGGAGAAGTCAAACTGATCGGCTCAAGCGGAATCATTGTTCTCAACGAAAACTTCGATTTAACATTGTTCCACCTCCAAGACATAAGATGGTTCGTTCTGGACGTCTTTCGTGGCAGAACCGACTTGGACTGTCAACCGAAGGATATTCGCATCAAGATTCACTCGCGGCCAATCATCAAGGCAAAAGAACTCGCCCAAAGGGAGGGTTGTCAAGATTTACTGGAGAATGCACCTCATCTTCTGCACAGAAACAGCGCTGGAGAAGTAGATGGCATCGCGTCGGAAACGTACAAGAATGACATCCGGTTCTTGAGGTACAAGGATATGAAGAGTTTCCAGTTTCGAGGCAAGACCGGAAGCCGTAAAGACGATAGCCAAGGCAACTTCCTGAATCGTTTCACATTGAAGCTAAACTGTGGAAAGGAATACAAAGCTCCAATAAATGGACTTTTTACAGAAATTACAGACCACGCGGAACTGATACTTGAGACTGAATTACCAGACCTCGAAAACAAAGAAGAATGCGACGAATTTATCAGACAGGTCTACGAGTTTTCAAAGGAATTCTCTGAGTGCGTTTTTGGAAAATAAGGAAATGAAACTGATGATTTAAAACTTTTAATCTGTACATGAAGATCTAGAACGTGTAACTTCTGTCTGGATGCCATTACCTTGTTTTTATTAATCGATTCGTGTGCAACATATTCATGCACAGAGCTCATATATAATCTTGATTTTGACTTTCAATGCTGGCTCCTCTAGATCGATTGACTGTCTTACTCTGGTTTCAGTTTCATTTTTGTGAAAAATCTAAAGTGGCATGTTTAACAGGCCTTTTTCGAAACAATTGATTGTCTCTGACACTTATTGCAAGCTTAACTGTAATAAAATTTACGCTTATTCTTAGCTATGGATTTATGATACATGGTATCATGACCTCATTTTGAGTTTTTCTTGAAGAGGCGCTAAGACATCATCGACACAATAAAATCGAAAAGGTTTACCGTGCAAATTTTTCCCACGAAAGAATGAACAGTTGTTAAATCTCCTGAGCAATGTCACTCGTTTTCTACTTCACTACTTTTATAGCCGCTTCCGTTTTGCATTCTGCTTTACTTAATTCTGTTATTAAGTGCTATTGTAACCGTTTTCTACTATAGGTTGGATATCTAGAATAAGCTGAACAAAATTAAAACGTCCACCCATTATCGAATAGGTCTACACAGTTTTTTCTTGAATAGGTGGCGTCGAGAAGGATGCTCATATCTGTTTCTGGCTTTTTATTTTATTAAAAAGTGAAATTTACGAGTCTAACACTGTTGTATGCTACGAATTTAACGACTATAATCTTGAATTATGTTCACAGAGACTGACCTTAAGGCGTCCAAACTTTAGACTACTAAGGGAGATCCTGGGATCGACCGCTCCTGTGTCGACATGGCTTCGGTCGCAATTATTGATTGGCCAACGGGGAAGGGGTGACGAAATGAAAGGGGGCCTTAATTATATTACATCGACTTAAAACATAAACGATTAAAATACTAGAAATAAGCTATAGTGAAAGGAACTACTAAATCTGAAGCTATTGTACGATTTTGGTATTATTTAAAGAAAATTATTATTATTTACAAATCCAGAGCCCTGTGGCCGATCCGCCACAGTATCATACTAGCATCGATGTAGGTCTACTCCTTGATTTTAAATGAGTATCTTATGTCCACATTCGCTTGTATCAGTAATGCATGGACCTAAGCCCTTATAGGCTTACCTGCCATTGCACTATTAGAGCTACGTCCCAGATATACACCTACTTTAGATTTTCACAGAAATGAAACCGAAACTTGTTAAGTGTCGCCGTCGAATCCGGAACAAAAGTGTACTGATTTGAATTTAAATAGTCTATCATTTTCCGGGAAACCTCCACAAGACAGATCATTCGACGAGGTAAATTAATTTTAAGAGATTTATTCTTGGGGTATTTACTAGTATTCAATACAGTTTTCCACGTGACGTCCAGTTTGATTATTGCCACATGTTTGTACGTGAGAGCATTCATGTGCAAATGCACGTGGACCAATATATGCACGCGGACGTGCATGTAGCTGCATATTTATGAACAACTTTATTACGCCAAAAGGCTTAAAAAACAGAAATACAGCACATAATTTAACCAAAAAAACAAAAGAAAACACTATCGCTGTTCAGTAAGCTTACCCCATACAAGTTCAGCTCTCTGTGCACACGTCAGACCACTGGCCATACAACTGGTTAATGGCCTCAAGTTTTTAAAAATAAATACCGATTTGAGGCAATAGTCGTTATAATAAATATATATAAATAAAGGTCGGGTTCGGACCCATGTCTCCAATCGTTGTCATCAGATCAGCAATGAGCGTACGTAATCGTAATTGTAATTGTATTTTCGTTATTATAAAAGTAAAACGTTTACAAGTTCTTTGCAGGTCTTCTTAACCATTCGCTAGATTGTCCTCCTATTTATTTATTTATTTATTATTATTATTATTATTATTATTATTATTATTATTATTATGCAGATAACTTACGTGTCGTATTAAAGCAAAACTTTGAGACAAGGGGGTCTTAGAAATAAAAGACATGTCAGTAAAATTCTGATTCTTCCGATCAGTCAAGTAAACCGTATGCCTTATGGAATAAAAGCTCGAGATTTTCTACTTTCAAAAAAAAGACACATCAATAATTCGCCACAGTTTCCGTGAGCGGCATGGGTGTTTGACTTAATGAACGCCTTTCATGATAGATGATCAAAGTAAAGGTGTAAGAATTGTGCGGAAAGTCTAAATGGGCCTCCGAGACCTGAAATGAATTTAAGCTGATGTTTTTGTCCAATTTACAGATGAAGATCTAGGTCTGCAGCTAGTTTTTAAACCAATGCCCCTATCATTCCAGTTTCTTACAGGTGCATGTTACTCTTCTTTGATTTTCTTAAATGGATTTCACCTTGAGTTAATGCACCTCTTGAATTCAATGCAGTTTACTTAGATAAGATAATAGAAGAATGCTTTACTTACTTACTTAGCTCTATACTATGGCGATATTGATGAACTGTTAATGTAGTGTGCTGCAGAATTTAAGCAGGGCCTATCACGGACTTACTTCTAAGTGGCTTTAATTCTTGTTGTTGTTGCTACTGGTGATGATCGTGATATTTTGAATGATGATGCCGATGACGACAATGTGATGACATTATTGCTAAACATGGTGTATTTGATGACTAAATTTTAATGAAAATGTTTATGATGACCATATAGACGACTATGGTGATGATTATGATGTTTGTGCTGATGAATATGATTACGGCGATTACGACTAAGATGTTGACTTGATGTAACTGTTGTGTAGCTCCGTTGAATATGCCGGTGAAGTCGGAAGTGGAGAAGTGATTATTCCATATTCCTCAGGTTGAGTGGTGTGAGCACCAATGGACAGGATGAGCCTCCCGAGGGTTATAATATCGGGGCGGGAAACGGAAGAGCGTTAATAATATAATGATTGATGATTACGACGACGATGATGAGAACGACGACGATGGTGATGACGATAATAATAGCTGATGACAATAATGATGATTATCGTTTGTGATGATGATGACAAAGATGATGATAATGATAATAATTGATGGTGGAGATAATGGTTTGTATTATCAATTTATGTAACGTCTTCAAAAGAACAAACCACTCAGGGGCGCTCAAAATTAATGATTATGATAGCTATAGCGATGATAGTAACGATGATGTGATTGATGGTGATAAACACAAGACGTAATTGACGATGATAGCCATGCAGAAATAAAAGTGCACCTGATCTGCTCTGACTGATAGCAATTTGGGTGTTATTCCTTTGAACGGAATTGTTATTGATCTGTGGCACAGCGGTTAGCATATGACGATATGTATTTATTGGAATATTCCATGCGATCAATGTAGCCACGGACTACGATGCCAAGAAGGAGACGGATTTAATTGTCAACGGTCTACGACCGGACATCGTCTACAAACTCAGGGTGTTTGGCTACAGTCGAGGGGGGCAGGGTGCCCTCAGCTCCCCGGCCATCAAGTTCATGCTCGGTGAGTCACCTCGCACTCATCGTCGACAAATGGTTGACGTCATGAATTGATGATGATGATGATGATGATGATGATGATAATGATGATGATGATGATGATGAAGCAACACCTGAACAATGACCGATCTCTGCCTCAACCGTCTCAAAAACCCACCTTTAACTGCATGGTTCGTCAAAACCCCTTGCATCTCGCAATTAATTATATAGACCATTTCGCTCTTCAGTTGTAGCTAAGTCTTGCGTACTAAGCTATAGTCAAGCGCATGGAATACTGCGATAAATACATATACATTCGTGCATATACCGCTTTATTTAGCAAGCGCAGTACTTTCGTAAGGTACATAAAGTATAGAACATACATGCATACATAGATACGTACTGTACATACATATGTACGTACGTTCATACACGCATATACATACATACATACATACATAGTGTACATACATACATAGTGTACATACGTAAAGAAGCGGGCTGCAATCAAACTCCCACCCCACAGCTGGCCGCCTCACACGCATCAGGCTGCGCACTCAGAGCGGCACGTGCGGCAGCCACTGCGCTCAATGCCTCATATTACATCCCAAACGAGAACAGACAGCTTAACCAATTAGAACCCATTGATCCCACTGGAGAACGCGATGACGAATTTAAGTATAAAAAAGTGTGTTTTTATTTAGTTGCTGTGGGTCGCTTTTTACTGTTTGATAGTCCATGCACTATTTTTAGCCTAATCATGAGTTTACAGTAATTTCTATGTGTGGTAGCCATCTTTGAATTTGCTTGCTTTTTTTGTGAACATTCGGTTGCGTCCGGTTTCTCATCTGCATTTGAGGTAAGGAAATTTTAATTTGGAAAATGTATAGGTGATGTAAGTGTAACATAGTGTAGCTACAGATATGCCAGAGATGCTTGTAAAAAAGAAATGTATTGAGGTAGAAATGTTTGATAAGTCTTTGATGTTCCCAAATGGGAACAATGGGCACAAGATATGGATGAAGATGACCTATTGCCTTCGACTCTTCCATTTGATGGTCCTGTGGCACTTACTGTTTTTGTGCATAGAGGTCCAGACAGAGTACACGAATCGCATGCCTCCAAAGGTAAAGAAACCGAAGGTGGACATTATGTCGCAACCCTAATGGGTCTAGAAAAGAGCATATACGCATGAAATAGGGCCACTACTGACAGAAGGTTAGCAATGAGCATCCTGAACTAATTGGCATGTCACCACATGAACTGCTTTTTAAGTACTCTGATGAGGATCTTAGAAATATGATTGTCATCGAGACCATTCGATATGCTCAGCAGAAGAATAACATACACTTCAAACTAGATTTGGCATGACCATTCCATCTCAACCTGGCTTCTCGTACCTTGTCAGATATACATGCCACTCTTAATTTCTGTCTGATATACTCATTCCTTTTGTTGTCTTTCAGTGAGATTCCAAATATCCATCGCAGCATTCTCATTTCTGTTCTGTCCAGCAGCTTCTCCTCCTCTTTCGTCAATGTCCAGGCTTCTGCTCCGTATATCATCACTGGTCTTATCATTGATTCGTATATCTTTCCTTTGACTTGAACCGGCATTTTGACATCGCATAAAACACCCGATAGGTCTTTCCATTTTTGCCACGCTGCCTTAATCCTGTTCTTAACATCATGTTTGCATCCTCCTTTAGCATTGATTATCGACCCAAGGTATTGAAAGGTTTCTACTTGTTTCAATGCATTTCCTGCGATGTCCTTGATCACAAGTGTCTCGTCTATTTTGGAACATACCATGGTCTCTGTTTTATTGATATGTATTTATTTTAAGACCCTTGCTCTCCAGCGTCCTCTGCCAATCAGTGAAACGCCATTGTGTCTTTGTTGCTGAGTTGTCTGCCACTATGAGGTCATCAGCATACGACATATCCCTTGGTACTTCTCACATTTTCCAATATGGCATTCATTACTATGACGAACAGCAAAGGTCTGAGACAGATGTACACCCACTTGAATCTCAAATTTTACTGTTTCCTATATTTCTCCTCACTGAAGTCTGTGCATCTTCATACATTGATTTCACCAGTAACACTAATTTCTCCGATACTCCCATTTTCCTCAGACTCCAATATACGATACTATCACAAGCCTTCTCCAAATCCACAAAAGTCCAACATCTGTTTTTGTTTCCTTCTATTATTTTGTCCTGTACCTGTCTCCTGTCTCAATATGTGCCTCTACCCGGTCTAAAGCCAAACTGGTTTTCATGCAGCTTGACCCGTTCCCTAATGCGCCCTTCAATCACCTTTTCGTACACTTTCAGTCCAATTTCTAGCGGCTTAATTCCTCTGTAGTTACTACATTCCAATACGCCTCCTTTTTGTTTATTTATCGCTACATTTTCCTTTCCTTCAGCTCTTATGGCAGCCTTTCCTGTTTCATAAAGTCGTTTAAAACGATGTGTAGCCATTCGATACCATCATGTCCGATTACTTTAAACATTTCATCAGTCATTCCAGATGGTCCCGGTGTTGTTTTTCATCTTTTCAATTGCTATCTGGTAATATCAATTTCCGGTCCTGCTAGTGGTGTAAAAAACGAGAGCATGCAATTCTATTCACATCGTTTGGCCTAGTAATTTTTCTTTCTGTTATTTGGTGACCCTGAAAAGGGCCTGTTGAAGTGTGACATTGGTGGCTTAGACTTGATTCACAACCTTGGAGTTCAAATTTCAGGCACCTTCTGCGCACTGTTGAAGATGCAATACTAGCGGCACACTTCTTATACCACTGCCTCAAGAGCTGAGGTGATGTGAGCTTGCAATCAACTAGACCTGTGAATCGAAGAGTTCGATCTTGCTGGTGAATCGACGATCGAAGTCGACTTGAACGCGCCCTGTCAGCCACAGATCAAGTCTCTTCTTCTTATTCTGTATCTTGAGTACTGCAGTCTGACCGCAGCCAAAATTTTCGCTAGCTGCTTGGTGGAATAGCCTTCTTCGTTCATTACTGACACACGAATACGATGGGACCCATAGCATAGTTTAGCACGCACTGGTCTATGGACTTTTTTTGGTTATGTTATCTATCATCTCGATATATTACGGCGTCGTCAAAAAAACTTTATCATGTAACAATCTTGCATCTGAGTAAACATAATTGAAGCTTAGTGTCCGTATCCACCATGAAGAAAAGCAGATGTTTGTCTAAGTAGCACGCACTGATCTAAGCTGACTGCCGGCTGCCCGGTGGGGAGGCTGGAGGTAGGCTTTTTCCAATGCTTGCGCAGAGGAGATGGGTTTACTCCCCTCCTCTGTATAGGGTACACGTTACTGGTCAAATGTCTTTTGGAAACATTATTCTAAGAATGTTCGTTTGTCTGACGATTCTATAAATGTCCCTTAGTGTTCCTATTAACTAGAAATGTTTGGTAGTGTTCTTGATCGTTCATTTTTTCTTTATCTTCTTTGTTTTCTTTCTTCTTTCTGTCATGTTCGGTCGCGTTCCCTTATTTATAGCATGAAGGCCGTCAGAGTTAACCAGAGTAACCTCCCTTATCTAGTGGCACAACGGCCGCCAGGGTTAACTCTCGGTTGCCAGTCCTCTCCTTCGTCACCTAATCATCCCATTGACAGTGTACGGTCAGTGAACTCATTATAACTGAGTTCGCTAGGGTCCACCCGTTCTCATATGCCAAAGATAAGAAAAGAAGCACCGCATACTTATGGCTGCCTCTCGGAGACATCTTAAGAGCAATACTCACTTCTCCTCCTCCTCCTTGTTCTTGTTCTTCTTGTTCTTCTTCTTCTTAACCTTCTCCTCTTCCTCTTTCTCCTCCTCCTTGTTCTTGTTCTTCTTGTTCTTCTTCTTCTTGTTCTTATTCTTCTTAACCTTCTCCTCCTTCTCTTTCTCCTTCTCCTTGTTCTTGTTCTTCTTCTTCATTATCATCATCTTCTTCTTCTTCGGTTGACATATTTCTTGCTATTGTTACCTCTGTGTTTTTGTCACTTTTTAAATGAAGATAATGAATGCACATTTCAGCGTGTTTATCTAAAGATATACACTGCATTCTAGTGCATTTTAAAAATAACATATTGCTAAAAATATTTCCAGTTGTAATGAATGGTATAGCCATCAAAGCGTTTGCTTGTTACATTATTTAGCTCATTTTCTGAATTGAGATGGAAAGAAAGCTTACAGTTATGGCATTCAACGCTGACGGTTCAAACCGCCACGATGACCTTACAAATAAAAACAGGGAAAAAGCAGTTGAAATGCTGGTCAGCTATATCTACAACAAAATTCATGAAATTACTACAGCTGTTATCAATGGAGATTCGTCTGAAAGTTACCCGTTTTTGCCACTTGATGTATCCGAACAAGGCGCTTCCAATGCTCATTTAGAGCTGGATGAAGAAATTTTTAAAGGCATGAGAAATTTAACATTGACTGATGAGAATCCTTTAGGATCCACATCTACGATTCCTTCACCACCAGCTTGTTTTCCAGGTTGTTCGCTGAGTTCCTTTACATCTCCATTAGCATCTTCTTCATCAACCTCTTCTTCACCGCCTACTCCGTTACCTTTCCCACCTGACTTTAACTGTCTGATCACCGTGAGCGAGTTCAACAAGTCGGCAGCTGTTAAGCTGTGCAAAAAGCTTACTGAATGTAAAAAATTCAACTTCATAGAAAGATCATTTCCATCAGGCGACCGTCTTGCTTCATACTGGAATGGCGACAACTGGCAGGTTGAACACGAGGATAAGTCGGATGAAGGCAAGTATATCGCTGTGATTCTAAAAAACCAACACATCAAGAAGCGCCTTCTCTGTGTCTCAGTGCACCTGCCACATAAGAAAGCAGATGAAAAGTGGAGAGCTCTAGAACGTATCAAACAACTACTCAAAGAAAATAAGGAGAAGGAGGAGATGAAGACTGATGCTGTGGTCATCGCCGGTGACTTCAACACGAAGCCGTCAGATATTAAGCGTGAGCTTGGCAGTGACCTAACTCCTGTAATATCACTGGACAACGAACTTACGACGGCTACAAGCTCTATCGATAACATTTTGATAGGCGGCGCGATCGAGCTACAGTCTCGGGTTACGATTGACAAAGATAAAAACTTTCTCACCACCCGCTGTATGTAATATTACGTTTTAAAGATGAGTGAGAAGACTCACAAGGTTTTCAAGGCACTCGCGGTTACATAGTGACGAACGACTTTCATGGTGATGAATTACTGCTAATTTTTAACTATTTTGTTCACCATTACTAGACATTAACCTATAATGAGCCCATTAGCTTAGTTTCTGAACGAGTCTAAAGTATTGTTTCTAAATTAAGCAATCGCGAATATCTGCACATGATATGTATGAATCTAAAATAGAGTCGTCTTAGAATAGACTTAGGCCTAGTAGAGAAATTTTTAAAATATAAAATCCCTATCCTCGAGTAATTCATCAATGAATTACTCGAGGATAGGGATTTTATATTTTAAATATGAGGTTATGAGGTTGCGATTGACATAAATGCTACAACAAAGTGTCACTACCCACTGTACGAATTATTACAATTTAAAGACAAGTGAGAAGAGTCCGAAGGTTTCCAAAGCGCTCACGGTTACGTAGAGAGAACGTTCAATCGCAACCTCATAACGTAGTTCGATAGCGTCGCAAATTTTTTTTTATCGTAATAGTTTCGAGCCTTCGTCGTTTGTATGTCATCCGCTGATATTGCAGAAGTCAAGTCACTGCCAAACTCACGTAACACATCTGACTGCTTCTGGTTTTAACGTGCAAAGAGTCATCGATATGTTCATTAGCTAATTAATTTATTAATTTTTACGAAATAAAAATTAGTTTCATCTTGCAAATCTAAATTTGTATGTTAATTTACTAAATCGTTCAGTCATAGTTGCTTTTAGTCTTTCTATAATTATTTATGATTTCTGTAATTATGGTTCATGCAGCACGTTTTGTTAAATTTGTGTAATTTAAAATATTTTCGATGTATGTTTTATGGACTGTGAATGAATTGTGAAAAAGAGTTTAGATGATTCAAGATGTTCTCATTGTGATTGAACATATTTGCCGTAGTTTCTTGAAAGCACTAGAAATCTCAAATCTTTTCCTATGGTTTCTCTTACATGATATCTTGAATGCTTGTAGGCTGTAAATGATGTACTCTGTGTTTTGATGTATTTGCTTTTTGAGTCAATTAAAAGTTGCTGGTGATTGATATAACCAGATTAGTAACTTTATACTTCAAATATAATCTAGGGATCCGAATTATCTAATGAAAGGAAGACTTGATTTTGTAAGTTATTTATTTGTTCATCCTTTCAAAGTAAACGATACGCCCGTATTCCCGCATGTGAAAGTTTTAAGTTCTTTGCACGTTCGCGCATGAACTAATTGAATTGGAGTGAAATTTGTACAATGTCTCTAGTTCTGCAAAAATCCACAGCGGCATCAAGACATGCAAAGATGGGAATTTCACGAAGTATATTATTGTCTTTGGAGTTCTAATCCAGGTGTATCGTATGAAATTTACAAGTACATGGATATCTGGTCATTTATGTTAATTGTAAAATCAAATTCCACCGTAACTGTCCGACAGCCCCTTAGCTGCTCTGTTAGTTTAGACCAGGTACTGATTCTGATGCATTAGACTCTATTTATTTTTACTTTCTACTTTAACTTACAGCTTGCTAATAAACCGGCTTTCTAAACTTCTAGAAGGCTGTAAACAGTTTACACGCCCCTTTCAGCAGTATTCCTCAGAGGTTTGGTCCTGGGTTGAAGGTTGTTTCGGCTGAAGTCCATTCTCGACGACAGCAGTCCAGTTGCTGATTGACTGGTTAACTGGAAGACTTGCAGGGTTAATAGTAATCATTACAACGGGGAGTTCTTTGAATTAAGAAATTTAGATATCTAAGGCAAAAATAATTTAGGTCTACTACACACCTATAACAACATCATGAGCATAGCCATTGTAAGATTTATCATAGTGTTGATAGGTATCATGTCTGCATTGAAAATACGGCAAGAGCAATTCAACGGCTGGCCACAAGCGTGTCATCGATGGATTGTGAATGGAATGCAATGCCTCCAGAATTTGAACCTTCAACTCTCAAGGCATCTAGGCTATACGTTGTCTTTGCTGTGCTGTGATTTAGTCAGCGAAACTTTATTCATGGTCATATGGTAAACTGCATTACAGTTAGGACTATAACAAACCAAGTTATTATTGCAATTCGGCTACAAACCTATAGATTCCTTGATGGAAATGGGGGATTATTTTTGCATTAATGCTTCACCACATACCCAGACGGTCACGTTCGGTGGGCCATAGCTGCACGCATTGTGCCACTGGTTTTTTCTTGGCATTTGACCTGACTGATATGCACACCGAATTTGCTTAATAGCGACCATCGACTATTATTACGGTTGAGCTATAGATGTTCTTTTTATTTTTATTACTTGTGGAAACTCGTGTTAGCTATGACTGTCAGATTTCGCATCTAGTGCTTTGTTAACTTGTGGCAGCTCTGTGCTTGGTCCTGTTTTGTTTACATTATACACCACACTGCTGAGTACAATGATTGACAATCATGTACTAGGGTATCATTTGCATGTTGATGATCCTCAAATTTACATTTCTTTTCACGGTTTGTCTTGCCACTCGTCTGCGCAGCTGTTGTTCACTGCCTTCGAGGAGGTGCAGTCTTGGATGGCAGCTAAGAAACTCCTTAGCCCATCGAAGACTGAATTTCTACTACTGGCGCCTTGATTACTGTAACTCGCTTCTTACTGACGTCACAAAGTCAAACTTGCAGAAACTTCAAAGAGTTCAGAACTATTCGGCTAGAGCTATAACTAGCACGTCCATATATGAGCATATATCCACCGTACATAAATCTTTGCACTGGCTTCCTGCTCAGCAAGAGATTTGTTTCAAATTGGGACTTATAGTTTATAAAACTCTGGCCTACCACAATACTTAAAATCGGTCCTCATTTCCCAGGTTTTTCATTATTTAACCAGGTCGTCTGACTGTCTTTTTCTGGTGTTTATTAAGACTAGAACTGTTCTTGGTCAACGAGCTTTTTCAGTTGATGGACCTAAATTTTGGAACTCTGCACTGTATCAGTTTGTTCCACTCAGTCGCTTGTGTCCATTCGACTTCTCAACTTAAGATTTGCCTTTTTCAACTGCATATCCGCTATCGGTGGCCTCTCCGTCTTAGTGGCCTGTCTTCTCCATATTGACCTCATTGTGGCTTAGTTTGGTGCGCCATCGGTTGATGTCGCATGCATTAGACACCGGCGCCTTAGAATTTAATAATGATGATGATGATGATGATGATAATAATAATAATAATAATAATAATAATAATAATAATAATAATAATGATTATTATTATTATTATGAAAATATATGTTCACTGAAATTCTGTAAGCATTAGCCAGATATAAGTAAATGAAATAGAATAAGAGAACACAAAACAACGCATTTAGACCTATACTTCAACATATGTTTAATAGTAACAGTAAATAAAAATATAGGCTCAATATATTTGTTTGAAGGTATTTTTATTCTTCGTTTTCTGAAGTTTGATTTATAATAGACGTAACATACAGATATAATTCTGATTCAGTGTTCTTGTAATAATTGTAAAAATGGTTTACACATTTTCTAAGAATCAGCAAACAAACGCATGGTCAAGTATCTATCGATTAGTACACTCATCACATGAGGGCTTTAATATGGCGTGGCACCAATAAAATGGGCAGCGCTGATGAAGGCTCTCACCCGATAAAATCATAGAAAAATAAGCAGAGTCGCCGCAATGCGGTCATTATAGAAAATATGTACATTCCTATTTACATTTAATCTTTAACATTTTGTTTATAGAGGGCGCTATTATGGCACGCTAATTAGTCGCTGTTTTCACAACGTCACTGTGGACTCGTGCAATCAATACTTGCTGAATGTATACCCAGTGTTTTCATTTTTCGTTTATGATAGTATTAATAATTACTCAACTTATGTTAATCAGATTTTGTGGTGTACAAAACAGAATAAAATGTTTCCAGAACCTGGTGATTTGCTAGCACAATTTCAACATCCGATTATGGATTTTCCAGTTAGTTTTATTCAGAACCATTTGGGCTAATCAACGATGCACTGCGAAAATTTCTTTGAAAATTCATAGATCTCTCTCATAAACTCCTCGCATTCTTCTTTGTCTTCGAGGTCTGGTAATTCGGTCTCGAGTATCAGCTCCGTCTGGTCTGTGATTTGTGTAAAAATTCCATATTTTGGAACTCTGTATTCTTTTCCGCAGTTTAGCTTCAATGTGAAACGATTCAGGAAGTTGTCTTGATTATCGTCTCTCCAACTTCCCGTCTTGCCCCGAAACCGGAAATTCGTCATGTCTTTGTACCTCAAGTACGAGATGCGATCCTTGTAATTTTCCAAAGCGATGCCATCAACTTCTCCCGAACTGTTTCTGTGCAGAAGACGAGATGCATTCTCCAGTAAATCTTGACAACCTATCCGCTTTGCGAGTTCCGCTGCCTTGATTATTGGTCGAGAGTGAATCTTGATGCGAATATCGTTTGGTTGAGGGTTCAAGTCGGTTCTGCCGCGTAGCACGTTGAGGACGAACCACTTTATATCCTGGAGATGGACCATAGTAAGGTCGAAGTTCTCGTTGAGAACAATGATTCCGCTTGAAACGTCCATTTTGACTGTGGCTCGATATTCGCATCGATGTTCGGTTTCTGCAAAGTTGTGCTGCTTCAGGAAATTCCTAAACCGTTCCTGGTCTAGAAGTTTGGATGGTATAAAATATCCCCTTTCTTTAGGAGAAGTGTCTTCAGAACTACTCTGAGAGTAAGCTCTCTGCTTTGCATATCCTTGGAAACTGTAGGGATTTGATGGGTTAGGGTAAACTGGGATGCCTGAATAATTCCAATTTATATTTGCTCTTGGATTATACATTAAAGCACTGCTGTCATAGTTTCTGCATGGTCTAACATTTTCATATGCATCGTATCTCAGGCTTAGTCTAGAATTCTGCCCAGGGCTAGCAGTCGCTTGACTGTTCCTAACATGTTTTGCTTTCTCACCTGATGGTCTTTGAGACAACTTCTTATTCAGTTTTTCAACCTCCATCGTTCCAAGCTTACAACCGGTGATGTAAAAATTGCCGAAACTGACGGCGATTCTAATGCCACCATGGATGTGAGGATTATATTTCTTCCTTAAAAATTGTCGCTGTTCTTCAAAATAGGAAATCACTTGTCCCACACTGTAAGCGTCTGAAGGATCAAAATAGGTGACCTTAGCAACCTGTTTCTTCCGTTTTTCGTGCCAGTTTTGACATCGCCCGTTATAACGGCAGATCTGAAGCATATTTTCTGGTCCCAGCACACCTTCGAACACAATTTTAGATGCCTCAGAAATTGACCAACTACCGCAGGGCACTTTTCCTTCTGTAAAACAAGCATAAGAGCCAATAATATTCTGAATTCTAGCGTGCAGACTTCGTATGGCACCGGTATTTCCCCAAGCTTCAATTATATGTCCAGGTGGGAATCCTCTGAACGCCTTCTTTCGAATATTAACCACACTTGCGCCGGTTTCCTGCCTAAAGGTATCTGCCCAACCTGCTTCCACGTACCTGAAGAGGGAAGATACTTCATTGGGTAAAACCATAGTGAAGTGTCGATCCTCCTGACACCCTGGATTCACGAATTAATCGATGACGGCACAGTTTGCCAACCAGTGGTAGGCCTGCATCATCTGTTCACCCAGCTGGATGTACTGCAGGTCTTTTAGATTTAGAAGGCATCGCTTTTCGTTTACTCGACCTGGATCCGGAATTTCATTCAAAGCCGATCCTCGAGAAACTCCGTAGAATTGAAAGAAGCCGAAGATTGCGCGACCGCAGGAAGTTTCCTCTTCATATTCCGAAGTAACTTCACTCAGATGCTTCTCGGCTTCATCAGTTGCTACATACATTTCTTCATGCTTTTTGGAAAACATACTTCCACCTGCAACATTTTGATTCATTTCTATATGAGTACATTCATCCAGTCGACACTCTTGGAAGTGATTTTCCAACAGTAGGCTTTGTGATCTGCTCAAAATATCTTCTGATACCGAGTTTCCATATTTCATTACGTCTAGAGCAGCGTGAAAGAACGCAATCGCAAGTTCTTCTTCACTCAAAAGAGAATCGCCGGAACTTCTACTGACGCCAGTATTTCTTCCCCATGCAAGAACAACTCTCAGAACAGGAACTATCCATTTATTCAACACCATGGCTGCCACAATGTACGCTGTCCTGCGCAGACAGTTACTTTCCATGAAAAAAGTGATTCCTATTTCTGTATCAGGAATGTTAATTCTGACTTTATTTGTTGGTTTTGATCCAAAGCCTTTCACCAGCTCTCCTTTCATTTGTTCTGCCAGAATTGTGGCAATTTTCTTGAAACGTTCTATTTTGTCTTCAAAGGTATCAGATGGCTGAAGTAAAGAGTCAATATCGACAAAGATATCCAATGATGACGCATTATTAAGACAGTCGGTGATGGTTGATCCAAATGGAATCAATTTCATTCCATTTTCGCTTCCCGCTGTAAACCCATTCAACTTGTGCAGTACTTTTACACGACTTTCCTTCCAATCTTCAGTAGCGTTTGTAACTTTAATGGAAGCAATCTCCGATGAAATTTTATGTAGGAACGATTTTGGTCTATATTCAATCTGCTTTATTCCATGCATCGATACAGTTGACTTCTGTTTTTTAATCATGCATAACAAATCCCAAAAAATCCAGGGTAGACCGAGGCTTTGTCTGTCAGGCTCCATCCGACGCTGTTGAGCGATATCGGTTTCACTGTTGTTGGCCTTCTCTTGACTTTGTTGTACATCTGTACGGTTTTTTGTTGATTGGTTCTGTATATTATGTTTTTTCTCGCCTTGTTCCAAAAAATCGTAAGAAATTTTATACAGAGCTGATGCTTTCCTACACAATAAAACAGGGTCATGTTGTCGATTTACTCCTCCAAATTCTTCATAAAACATGTTTTTCATTTTTGCTTTTATAGCCTCAAGACGCAACCTGATTATTTCTGCAATTGCATAATGATCCCCCTTCAAATGTCCAAGTCTTTCTTTCATGCCTAGGCTACCAACAGAGAGCAACTCAACGTCCGTTGCAATACCATACATGGCCTTCAAGTCGCCCATTTTCTTATCGTAAGTGGCCTTCATCGCCTTTGCTCCTTCTAGATAAGTTTCATGTCCTGGTAATATTAGATCAGGGTCCGGAAGAATTGGCTCGAACTTTTTAAATTCATTGGAAAGTTCTATCGTGCGACACTGATGGAAAAGTTTTCCAATCACTGTATCTGATATGTAGCTTGGCTTATCAGTTTTCGTCATATAGTCGGGGTAGCTGGCAGGACGGAGATTTGATGACAACCTCTGCACCTGGCCGGTCTTTGGGAAATCAACTGCATCGGAATGTGTCTGGGCTATTTGGAGGCATTCGTCGCAGTTAGTGCCTTTGGAATCTGCGTGAACTAAATGTGCGTTGGCTATGACCCCTAACTGGTCACTGTTAATATAATGAACAATGAACTGAATCATGTCGGCTTCTGTCACTTGTGTAGACAGCACTCGCTTTTCTTGAGAAGTGAAGTCCATGGCTTGCTGATTCTCTTTCGGAGGTATAAGAGACTCGTCCCAGCAGACAAAATACATGTTTCCATCTAGGTCAGATCCAGACATTTCATTTGGATGAGGTCTCGGTCCTTTGGCTGGAAATACAATGCAATCCACCATGTGATGAAGTTCAGCCTTGTCAACGGCCTTGAACTTCCGCATGTCACCCGGGTGGAAACAAGGATTTTTCGTAACAACTACATTTCCATTTAGGACTATTTTATCTTGCTTTGGTTTGTCGATATCCTTGGAAAACTGGACGAAGACTTCTCCGTATTCTAGGCAGTCGAACTCGTCTACTGTTCCTATCATTATACGACCTTTGTCTTCTGGAATCTCGATGTGTGTCCTTTTGAGGAGATTATTAAACCTTTGCCTGTAGATTGTTGCCAGAATTTCTCTGAGGAAAGGTTCCAGTGCTACTATGATTCCGCTCTCCTTTAGTTGTTTCCACTCAATTCCAAGGTGTGCCTAAAAGATAGAGTAAAGGTTCATGTATTGGTATGGGCTTTTGGTTAAGATGTAGATTACCTACAGTAAGCGCTGGTAAATTTATGGTTTAGGATACGATTTTTGAATTAGAGTTTTAAGGTTTGTTATTATTGTTAATGATCGAGGCATGAGTGATGGTTAGGTTTACCTGTGGCTTAGGTTAAGAGAGAGAGAGAGAGAGAGAAAGAGAGAGAGAGACAAAGAGAGAGATTCAGAGAGAGAGACAGAGAGAGTTAGGGTCATGGTTATGATGTCTCTGTTGTCACTTCTGCTTTAGATTTTAGCCTAGGTAGAGTGTAGAGTGGAGTTTTTGAAAACTCTTAGGTCTGTTGCTAACTATGGTTAGTAACAGAGCAAACTTCGTCGTCTAGTATATTGTGAATTCTACTAGCAACCTTTTTTCTTTCAGTAAATAATCTCTTTACAAATCAGTAGGAGTGATTTTTGTGGGGTGATAGAACATTTCCACGACTGCCGTTTCCGAGAAAGTATGCACTGTATATAGCATTTCTTTCTTGAATAAGCTACATGCATAACTAGGAAACATATTGCGAAGTAAGCACAAACCTCAGCTATTATTTTGACAGCTATGTTTTCGTCAATTAAGATGTTGGCCATATTTATCAGCATTCTGTCTTGCAGCTTGAAGAAAGATTCGTCAGGTACGCCTAGCCCGGACAGCAGAAGCATCGCCTGTCTGTTGAGATACAGGCGAACTGAAAATCAGACAACGGCGGACATGTTATGGTTCCAAAATATCGTTAAAAATATCGTGTCTTAAACAAATTCCTTTATTTACAATCACTATTCGAAACGTTAACAGGAAATTGAGATTTCCTTGGCTCCCCTAGCCATTATGATAACCCGTGATTGTCATACAGACCTGGCCTAGTTATCTCCACGACTTCAAGCTGATTGTGTTCAGATGGAAATTTCTCCATGCTCTTCCTAAGTTGCAGTTTTTCTTCATCTCCGAGGTTTGGAGCAAGGGCAACGACTCCTTTGCAGCCTCCGAAGCGAATATGGAACGCCGATGGCGTATAACGCAAGTTCAAGGCCTTCTTCACCTGCTCAGGAAAACAACCATTAATAATAGTCTTTCGACAATTAAAATTTTAAATGGGCAACTAATTGCTTACTGTGCTTCAGAGTTTGAACAAAATACCAAAAACACTTCAAAATATTAAAGTTCACCTATAAAGTTACGTATGCAAGGACAGAGCCTTTCATGGGTCTTGTTTGTTTGGAATCCCTTATCTAATAGTCAGGTCCATACATAAGTTACGAGTGGTATCTATACACCCACGTTGCAATGAATTATTGAAGCCGAATTCAGACTTTAAGCATACGTACTCTATGTGCAAGAGACGTTGACATCCTTCCGATGCCGTCCGTGAAGCAATACTTGGTGTTTCTATCAATATCTTCAATCCTTTCAACGTTCTTAACTTCCACAGTATTTCTTGTCGATGTAAAACATTGACCCAGACGGGAAACATACGTGGCAACGCATCTCTCGTGGGAAATGTCCCCCATCCAAGTCCGGATGGAATCTACTGTTTCACGACCGTCACTGGCGTACATCCACACGGCGTGGGATCTCAGCTGGCTGTTGGAACAGCCAAGAAATCGGTAATGTCGGTCTCTTATCTTAAAACCATTTGTCAGGAATTCGGTAATGCGGTTTGTGATTTCTGGAATTGGAATATACGACGTTAGTCGCGTGAAATCGTCGTCCCGAATTGACACCCGAACAAATCTATCGATGCCAAACTCTCTTAGAACTCGATTTTCAACGGTCCACTCTTCCCCGAGGCCTTTGATGGTTGTGGGAGTAAGTATAAGACGCCGAATGGAAACAATATGAGGAACAGGAGGCTCATCGCTGTCATCTTTCAATTCATCTGGCAATTTTCTACTCATCCTTTCCGATTCTTTTTGGAACTCCGTTTCCAAGTTACAGATGCTGACATTGTCGAAGGCAATTGTGACGGCTCTTATTGTCTCCTCCAACCAGGGCTCGCGTTGGGTATTGTTGAGAGTGGATATAAATTCTTTAGTCACTTGATCAGTAATCCTAAAACCTCGAGACATGAGACAATACCATGCATAAGTGAGCTGAAAATTTGACTGGAACTCTGGCCAGGCAATCGCTTCGTGTCTAATGGTAACTTCCAATATCGGATTTCCACTTACTATTTTGAAATCTAGTTTAGCAAATCGTGAAAGCAAGTCATTCAATCTGGAGTCGTCTTTTACCAACTGCAATTGAATAACGTTGCTCGATCCTATGATTTCCGTCGGACAGTCTCCAAACTGAATCTGTCGTTTCCACAGGAACTCGGTCTCGGTTGGTTCTTCCGCGTCTATCACGTCGCTTGGAGATGCAGGCATATAAGGCCGCGATTTCGTAGCGAAGAATATTTTTAATGGATTCTTTTGGAACAAGTACATGTGATGCCCTGACTGTGTGGGAGTCACGAGTATAAATTTATCCAGGTGATCAAAAGCCGTTTCCAGCTTCCATTTACCTCTCCGTTCGTCCTCATATCTTATGGTGGCGATTTCCAAATCATACTCAAAGCAAGCGGTGATCTTCAGTTGAGAGCATGGTTTACCAGAACTCCAGTGACAACAATACTTTCCATTTGATGGAAAACTTCCCAAGGACATGGACACTGCTTGAAGCTTGTGTTTTGGAGATGATAATGCTTCTGAGGACGTGGATGGGCGTATAATCTCCATCCAGAGATGGTGACACTCAGTGGAAGAGACGAATTCACACCATTCCGATACTAGATTTTCCAGTATTTTGTCGGCAATGCCTTCTTGTGCAGGGTCTTTGTCAAACTTTAGCATGTACTTTTCGGTTGGAGAGGCGTTTGAAATTGAAGCTTTGTCTGAAAAACGCAACATAAATAAGTAGACCCTGGACAGTAAAAGCATAGTTCTATTTTAATATTAGTAACGCAATTACATCATAATAACTAGCCTGTGTATTTCAAATTCTTTGTAATTAAATTTGGTGTGCTGTTTTATTATTCAAGTCCCAATATAGACCTTTCTTGGTAATTATAAACGCGAACACCGCAACTTTAGCAAAAAGGGCACCAGCTTGGTTATAGGCGCTTAATCTAAAACAAGAAATTGATGCAAGTAGGGTAGGTTCAGTTCCGAGTCGAAATGCAAAGCTATCGGCTACTCTCTGTAATATAGACAAAAGGCTTGAACAAAAAACATCAACTTTGGTGGGCTGGGGTAAAGTTCTCTATATCCGGACAGTTTTTGACAATTGCATTCGTGACCCGCTGATAATGGGGACCAACAGGGATTTGCTCCAGAAGGGGTATCTTGCCGCGTTAGCTATCAGGCGTTGTAGGCTATGCGGGGTCAATGTAGCGCTTGGCCGCACACTTTGAATTAGAATCCATTGGGGAGACTGTAGGAATAGAATGTTTTATAATCAGTCCTACAATGAATTTGCTCTTTCAGTTATAAATGAAAATATTTAATGTCCAATCAGCACCAATATTCACATCTAGCAATTAGTCACAAAGACCATTTACAAATCAGTCATTTTCTGCCTACGTTCTACACTAGCCTTACCTAAACCAGCAGCAGATTACTGACTTAATTTTTTCTCTATTAGAACATCTCCGACATTGGCATGCACGATTCACTCGAGTCACATACCTCGTCTGCTTCAGACCAAACGACCATTAATCAGCTTAGATTTCTTTAGCTGACTCCCTCATCTTCATGCTGTTTCCTAAGCACAATGAATAGTTTCCCCAAAGCCTAATATCAACAATTTTATGCCCTATGATGGTGGCATGTATATATAGATACTGGCAACTATGTACAATTATACATATCTACCTCGTATCACACATGATATCGGCTTTACAAACATACAAGCGATCACAACTAATGTAGATAAATGCGAATTAAAGAAGAGTCTCTACAATAGGATAATCAGTCTTTGAAGTAATTTGAGGCAACAAAGAATTTTCTGATAGGCAATATTTGAGAGAGGCATACCTTTAGTCGCTTCGTATACTGTAAACCCAGACTTTAGATTCGAGAACCATTTGAAAGTCTCGTCGTTCAATATTTCTGAAGAGTCGTTGTGGATTTTGACCTCGATTAGAGACTGTGCTGTCAGTTGCGCTTCCTCATTAGAAGCTTTAACCTCCCCGTTCCCCTTTTCCTTTGTCTGCTCTTCATCGTCCTCTGGCTGACTTTTCCCAGCCTCCGATGTTTCTGGCGTTCCTTCTTCGGTTTCTGCCTCTGATGTTCGTTTGATGTGTCCGTTGTCATCCATCCTAAACAAATCGGAGCCACTTATTTTTCTCATAATGAGGTAGGAAACGATGATGCTGCTAAATTAAAGCACCTCTCCTCGGGGGAACGCCGGTATAGAAACTTTCGCGTCTTCGAGAGGTTCTTGAAAGCGCTGTGCAATTCTCCACACCTAAGGGAGCAATTGCGGCGGACGGAGAACTGAGGATGCTTACTGTAGTCTTTGAGGAAGACGCTGTTCGTAACTAAGCAGCAGGAATGTAAAACTACCGAGGAATTACCCTTCTGTCTGTTCCTGGGAAGGTTTTTGCACATAACGTTTTAAGCCGATGACACTACAAAAGCACCCAGGCTAAAGGGCACCGCCATAAGCAAGCAGCAAAACGTTTAATTTTTAATAAAACTGATTACAACACATTAATAAGCCTAACTACCTGCTTTTTATTCTGATATCTAGGACATCTTTATTTAGATAAAAAACGCGACCTGCTATAGAGCAATATTCTTGGCGATTCCACGCAAATAATTATATGTAGAATACCATGAGGAGGAATTAAGAATTTGAAATAATACGAATGAAGCTCAACACGTGCACGAAGTAATGGGCACTAACTACTTTAAAGTAGTTTGACTACGGCAACTTTCTAACTACTTAAAGTAGTTTAACTAGTAGTTAATAACTCATTTGTTAAAAGTAGCTAATTATTGTTAATACTACTCTCGTAACTACTTTTGCTCATGCCGTCAGATGGGAACTGCAGAGTTGCAACGATGAACTACTAAAGTACAGTATACATTGTCTTCTATTAATTCATTATGATATGACTATTCTATAAGCGGAAATACAACCAAACAAGCAAAGTTGCTACCTGAGCACGAAAACAATTTGGAGACATTGTGGACAAGTAGGTATGCAGGCAGCCTAGAAAAGTAGTCAGAAGATCATGGTCGACAATAAACTTAGATTTTTAAATTTAACTTCTAGTTACAGCTACTTTTGAACAATAATAGTTCACTACTTTTTAACTATCTAAAAAGTAGTTAAGCTACTAGTTCCTAACTAAAGTGATTAACTACTGCCCATCACTGCTTGCGTGGTACTTAAACTGAGAGAAAAAGAATTGCCGCTGAACTTGAAAATTAGCTAATTTCGCCAACATACTTTTATAGCGCCTTCTTAAACGTGCCGGTTTGGCGCTATTTATGTGACACTGGCAGGCATTGTAAATTAAGCAATGCCAACTTAGCCGTCCATCCTGTCGGAGTCGGTAAATAAGTAAAAAACGTAAGTATGTCTGTATACATGCATCTAGACATTTAGTATCTATAGTGTCTTTAAATACCTAACAAAAGCTTTGCTGTGCTAATCTAAGTGGTGCAAAGTTCATTAAGAACAAACATGGTCGATTATCTAACGTATTTTGCCTTAAGTTACCATACCTTACCATGTATCAAAATCATCTGACGTCTTAATTCTCTGGGTTTGTAATTTTAACTCACAAGTTGCTGTAGATCTAATCGCGTTTTGGTCAGCGTGCATATGCCTACAAGACGCTTTCAATCAAATTATAACATGAACATTAAACAAACTCCTTCACGCGACTAATTTCTACCCCGAGATTGACAAAACGCCGAACTAGTTAAACCGGGAGACCAAGCATCTGAATAACTGACCACAGACCTGCGACTTAGGCTGTACGCTGTAACGAGAAATAACTAATAGATCACACAGGCTTCGGCTTAGGCCTAGATTTTTATAAAATGAGTACCTTGTGTACACACTGGCTTGTATCAATAATCTATAGGCCTAAGCTATAAAGCCTATCTGATATTGCACAATTAGAGCTACGTCCGGTATAGGCCTGCACACGCCATTTTTGCATTTTCACAAAAATGAAACCGAAACAGGTTTAGTATCTCCGTCGAACCAGGATTTCATTTTCCTGGAAACCCGCAACACAGATCATTCGACGAGATTAATTAATTTTAAGAGATATACTCCTTGGGTATTTACTGGTAAACTGTTTAATAGTAGAGCTTAGCCCTTCTGCCGTGGGTTTCCACACAAAGCAGCACCGATCACTCGCTATCTGTCTAGCTATACGCCTGAGTGATTCTTTTTACTATCATGCAGTATTCAATAGTGTTTTCCATCTGACGTCCAGCTTAATTAATTATCGAACGCCATCACTGTACATCGAATAGTCACATACTTGTACTTGAGAGCATACATGTATGACTGCGTGTACGTGTGCATGCACCTCTACATTTATTAAATTAAAAGGTAAAAACAACAGAAATATAGCATATAATTCAACACACACACAAACAGTATCGCTGTTCAGTAGGCTTACTCCACACAAGTTCAGCTAGTTGTGCATACGTCAAACAACTGGCCTTACTACTGGTTAATGGCCTCAAATTTTTTTAAAATAAATACCGATTTGAGGCAATAATCATTATGATAATTATCAATTAAAAAGGCCCACAGTAGATTGTGTATAGCAACATTCCAGGAAGATCTATGCAACTCGTTAATGGCCTGATGTTTTCATAAATGCCAGTTTAAGGCAGTCTTCGATTTGGTGAATAATCAATTAAATCGATCGACAGTAGATAAAGTATAGCACCAATCAAGGAAGAACACAAAGGAGTATAAAATTTAGTGCGACGTACTTTCGAAAAGGATGCAGAATCAAGTCTGCCAAGACCATTAATGACCATATATAATTAATAATATTAATTACTCATCACACTTCTCCATTTCTTAAAACCAAATACAAGTCGATAAACAGGATTCCAGCATACATTAAATTCATTCAGTTGTCTTGCTGGCAACATCAAAGCAGGAAGAGCATACATCAGTAGAGGTAAGCAGTAACTCTTCTGCAACTTGAGATGACGAAATTCATCTAAATTGGAAATATTGAGTTGAAATAGACCTTTTCGTGGGATCAACAAAAAACAATAACTGTCTACGGCCATATGTATGTATGCACGAATCTATCTATGTAGGTATGTATGCATGCAAGTATGTATGCATGTGTATATGTATGCATGTATGTACGTATGCACATATGTATATATGTATGTATTTATCACTAAATTTATAAAGCGCCTTTTAAGTAACTTACAAAGGCGCTGCAGTACGGCTACCTAATGAGCTCTAAGGAGGAAAGTCTTGAGACGGGCAGAAAATGTTTCCTGAACTGTTGAACAGGCAAGGGATCGGCTGTCTGGTGGAAGAGTGTTCCAGAGAGACCTCACAGCGGAGAAGGCGCGGCCCGCCCGAGCCGACGTGCGAGAACGATGAGATGACCATGTTTCGCCGATCGTAGTCTCTGTCGGCCAGGTTGATCAGCAACCGGTGTGATAAGCTCGTTGATGTAATCCGGGGCTGAACCAACGATCGAGGACCTGACCATGAGGAATATTTTGAACTGTACCCTCTTCTCAACTGGAAGCCAATGTAGGGCGTCTCGTATATAGGTAGAAATATGAGAGAATCTGTACGTACCAGCGACGTACGTATGTATACATATACGTATGTATGTATATATGTATGTATGTACGTAGGCTGTGTTTATATAGCCAGTGTTTAAACGTTTAGCCTAAGGATAGGTGACACTGTATTGCCTTTTGCCGGGTTACAATATAACCATTTGTCACGGAATAAGCTTAAAAGTTACCATTTCCCTTTCAAGGTAATGCTTGCAAAAGCAAAACCGATACCACTAATCATGATAATGGCGATGTTTCTGAAAATATCGCACGACACTATTTTGTTGTCTGCGTTGCTATGGGATACCGTTGCTGTGGAATACGACTAACATTGACCTGTTTATTGGATAAGTGCATCATTATTGTCGTCTTCGTGATCAACCCTCATGTTATCATCGTCTTCTTCATCATATTTTTAAAAACCAGGTCATAGACTAGTTCTTAGATTTTTTGCCTGTCTCTTGTACAGCTGTTCGGGAGCATCTCTGCGGAGTGTCCAGCAGTAGTCAGCCAACAATATAGTGGACCATTTTCCCTGGTACCTTTGCTCCATTGTTGCGATATCTTGATGAAAACGTTCGCCATGTTCGTCACTAACCATACCACAGTTGTCAGGGAAGAAATCCAGATGGGAATGAAGGAAATGACATATTGCAGCGAAATTTCTGGTACTGCTTGAGCATGTCTTCTACTAGTTCCTTGTAGTTTTCTGCCCTAACATTCCCCAGAAAGTCTGTAGACACTAGACGAAAAGCATTCCACGCTTGTTTCGCATCACCCTCCAGCAAGTTGTTGAAGCGGTCATCTTTGAAGAGTTCTCTAATCTGAGGACCCACAAAAACTCCCTCTTTAATCTTTGCTTCGCTGAGTCGAGGGAATTTTTCATGCAGGTATCGGAAAGCTGGCGAAGTGCGGTCCATGGCTTTCACGAAGTTCTTCACCAAACCTAGTTTGATGTGAAGGGGTGGTAGTAGGATTTTGTGAGCCTCGACCAGAGCTGGGTGCTGGATATTCTTCTGTCCAACTGCCATGTTTTGTCTGGGAGTCCATTCCTTCCGCACGTAGTGCAACTCTCTTGCTCGGCTATCCCACTCACACAAGAAACACATATATTTTGTATATCCTTGCTGCAGTCCCATTAAAATGGCAACTACCTTCAAATCACCACACAGGTGCCATTTGTACCTGTTATAGTCAATGGAATGCAGTAGCTGTTTTAGGTTATCGTATGTCTCTTTCATGTGGACAGCATGGGCTAATGGAATAGATGGAAGACGGTTTCCATTGTGCAAAAGCACAGCTTTAAGACTCAGTGTTGAAGAGTCTACAAAGAGTCTCCATTCTTGTGGGTCATGAGTGATCTGTAAGGCATTCATGAGGTCGTCAATATTGGAACAGAATACCAGATTACCTTCCTTCATAAAGAAAGGTTCCAACTGCTGATGGCGCTTTCTATATGAAGTAATTGTGACATCTTCTTCTAGAAGATTCCATTGTTGGAGTCTTGATCCTAGCAATTCTGCCTTGTTTTTGGATAAGTCCAAATCACGAACAAGGTCATTTAGTTCTTCCTGTGTTATTCTGTGTGGGGTTGATGATGCACCACAGTGAAAATCGGGATCACTGCACGCTGACGGACCAGGAGAAGAACATGTCGGCTCACCCTTGTCCTCATCAGATGAATCAAGGAAAATATATTCTGCTGGAGGTTCTGGAATAGGAAGTCCATCACCATGTGGAACTGGTCTCAATGCTGACGGAATGTTTGGGTAGACTATTGTCGACTTCTTTTGCTTCGTTATTCCACCGGAAAGAGGAGGAACCAAGCAGAAGTAACAGTCATCTACGTGGTTGCTTTGCTCTCTCCACACCATGGGAACTGCAAACGGCATTGATGGTCTTTTGCCATTCAACCACTGTGAAAGCTGTGTTGTACATGTAGCACAGCATATATGCGGGGCCCATGGCTTGTCTTGGTCACCAACCTTGCATTCGAAGTAAGCATGATATGCCTTCTTGACTTGATAAGTGATACTTTTCTTCTGGTTGGCAAATGTCACTTCCCCACAAATGTAACAAAAGTTGTCCACAGTATTTACGCACTTCCGAGGCATTACTGTTCTGTATTGTATTTAAATGGATAAAGTAATAATAGTTTTATAAAACAGTAACTTAAACTGTCTCGCACAAAGTCTGTAATATTGTAAATGCTCAACCGTTCCGACTCGCTTTATATAGTACACTGCTGACGTCATCTTACGTCAGCAGCCGACTGGCTGTAGTTTTACATTGCATCAGAAAATGACGTAATCAACTGTGCATGATGTGTCCATGATGGGATTATGCAATGAGGTGGAATATTACATCATTCTAGACTTATTTAGGATATTGTCGCAGCCCTACTGCATAAATTTACATGGTGAAACATAAAAAATGAACTATATGAAATATTTTCAAAACGAGAGCCAATAAAAAATTTTTATGGTTATATTCGTGTTCAGCACACCAAGATGCTACACATTAGGGCCTTTTCCAGTCAGTAACGATTTCTATGTTGACCAGTGTTATCATCGTCTTCTTCATCATATTTTTATCCACCTTCGTCCCTCTTCTTCCCATCCTGCTCATCACCATCGTCCTCGTCCTCGTCATCGTCCTCGTCATTTTCCTCCTTCTCGTCCTCCTCGTCCTCCCTCTCGTCATATGCCTCAGACGCTCAAGTTTGGCGGCAACGTTTGTGCTTGTTGTTCATTTGGATAAATGTGTTCGTCATGCGCTAGATTTGCTCGCGCAATCTCAAATGCAGGCATATGTACGGACTTTTACTGCTTTTTCTTATGTTTGCTTTGGATTTTTAAGCATATTGGACGGTGTTTGGTCGCGTATCACCAAAGCTCGACCGCCATTTTAATCAGGTGATCTATAACAAATAGACTGGTTCCTGTCTTATCAGCGTTGAGCCCCAGACTTATGTGAGATAGTCTTTGGGACCGCGGATCACGAAAGGCTACCAACCAATCGGCCTGCTGACGATTTCCTGTACTGTGCATGCCTGGTAGTTTGAGGGATATCCCGGATGCCGCGCCTTGTACCATCTACGAGGGAATGCCAGCCAGTGAGCGGTACCGTGTGCTGCGGACTTCATTCAGCTGTCGTCATTCCTCATCCTCAGTGTAGCAAAAGAACACGGAACATTTTGTCAACTGTCAACTCTGAACCGACTTAAGACAACTCTTCTCCTATGTAATAGTTAGGCCGCTTAGCCTGCAGCCTAAGTATGTATAAGATGAAGTTTTTTGAAGGCTGTAGCGCAGAAAATCAGCTCCGAGCATTGAGTATCGCCACTTCCAAAAGCCATAAACTTCTCACGCCCATACAGAGATTTGTGCTGGGGTTAAAAAGTTTAAACACTTCTCTCATGAATATAATTCTGACAACCAGCCTATTCTGTTCTATTCTATTCTACTTTATTCTATTCTATGCTATGCTATGCTATTCAAATGACTTAACTCGGAATAAATCTAACCTTACACTTATATTTTCCAATATACGTAGCCTAATGCAATTCTTCATTGGACTATCTATAACTGTCCGTCGTGGGAATTCAACACAGCATAGTCTAACTTTGCGTGACCTCTGCGACCTTCATCTCTCTGACAGAAGGGTCTCTTGATATACACACGGGCTGTCGCTATGAAATTCCTCAGCAATACGAAATTTGAAGAGTTACCTTTAGGCCGATATTATAGGCCCTATAGTGCTTTTCAGGTTCATCATAGTCTAGTGGTTAGGCCTACTATGCTGGAATATGAGCAGTAAATAAGCATAAATGTGCTTGTTTTCCTATAGCGACCGTATGGCCTTGACCCTGCTCATTTTTCAATGAATTTATCGGATGAGATCCTTCGCCACCGCTGCCCATTTGAAAGGGGGCCTCACCATTTAGGCCTAGGCCTAAGGTCCACGTGTGCGGACCGTGCTAACCAGAGATTCAAATCCACTACCGGACGCGAACCGGTATCCTCACGCTCAGCAAAAAGGTCGGGTATTCAAATTCCTACCGCAACTGAAAGAATTTTCAAGACATCTGTTACTCTAGTGACACATTACACTGCCAGTGGGAATACAAGACGGCGAACGAGAAGACTGTCCACTCGCAATCATATGCCGAGGCTAAGAAAATGAAGTCGCTAACAATTTATACTCTTTGCTGCCTCTCGGGGTTGGCTGAAAGAACTGTTCTTTTTCTTGTTTGTAGTGTGTTACAAATAAGAAAAAGAACAACTACAAAATTAATTATACGTATACGTAACATCTACATCGACAAATAATATTGTACGTAACGAGCACATCGTTCGCTGGGTGGCTGAATTACAGGCACCCGAGCTGGTTCTCCTACACTGAACTCACAGCGGGTGGAATGCAAAATGGCAGAAGAGATGATTAGAGAAACAATAAAATGTTCACAAATCCGTTTCATTCTAAACTAATGAGTCGAAAGAGGATTTTGTAGTTTCGTTAGCAAGTTTCGACAAAGCAAATTGAAATCATTGGTTAAGCGTTCAGTCAAAGTGTTAATATATTAATTTATTAAGATGTTACACGAAATTTTGATCGTGTAGTGTAATGTGGTGTTAATTGTGAATTGTTGGATTATTGTGTTATAGTGTAAAATGTGGTTGTTTGTGGATTTCATTAGGTGTGTTTGAGTGGATGATCACGAAGCCAGTAAACAGAGTTGTTATTCGTAAGTGGTTGGTTGGATTGAATGATTGGCATTTTCGTCGGCGCTAAGAGAACAATAGGCTTAGTGAAATGTTCATCATCGCTTCCTGAAAAATCATTCTATACTTGATCGTTTCTATTGTCAGATTGCTGCCATTGAGACACTCCAAGCGCCACAATGAATGGTCTGTCGTTTCGTGAGCTTTGCTGCCTCTTCTGCTGCCCACCCTGTCCATCAAAGATTGCTTCGAAGCTGGCCTTCCTACCTCCGGAACCCACTTACTCATTCAGCTCCGACGAGTCGTGCTCGCGTTACAACTTCCTGCTCACAGAACGCTCCGAGTGGCAGTACACACAGCGAGAGCTTGATTGCATTGAGGTCTTTATGACGCATTCCTCGCGCGGAAACCGCGTTGCCTGCGCATTTGTCCGCACGTGTCCCAGTGCTCGCTACACAATTCTTTTTAGCCATGGAAACGCTGTTGACCTCGGCCAGATGAGCAGCTTCTATGTTGGCCTATCATCCCGGATCAACTGCAACATTTTCAGCTACGACTATTCGGGTTACGGGATGAGCTCTGGTAAACCGTCAGAGAAGAACATGTATGCCGACATAAATGCTGCCTGGCAGGCACTTCGGACGCGCTATGGGGTCAGCCCAGAAAATGTGATCCTCTACGGGCAGAGCATTGGAACTGTGCCCACCGTCGACCTAGCGTCGAGGTACGAGGTGGGAGCGGTCGTCCTCCACTCTCCGCTTATGTCCGGGATGCGTGTGGCATTTCCACAGACGAAGCGGACCTGTTGTCTGGACGTTTTCACAAGGTAAAGAAATTCGAATGGATGTTTAACAACACCTGTTACTGTCTTCTTTTGTTTTGGCTGGGCTGGTAGGACTTCTGAGTAGATGACCAACAGGTGTGCAACATAACTGATGTGAATGAATGAATGATTGCATGATAGAGTGATAGAATGAATGGATGGATGAATGAATGAATGAAGGTTGCTCAACTTGCAGAAATATTTGACTTCACAAAAGCTGGCTTCAGAATACTCATAAGCCAGGTTGCTGTCTAAGAAAGTTTTTTATAACATACGGCTTGTGCTAGTATTCACCGTTGTTTCTAGATTTGGAATTGCTTTAAAAGAAGATCGATGGACAAAGGAGAAAAATTATTCATATGTGTGTGTGTATATATATATATATATATATATATATATATTCATGTATGTATGTGTATGTGCATGGATATATGTATCTGTATAGCATCGTATAGCATATGTATATGTATAGTATCGTTCATAATAAGAGTACTATCAATAGGGTCTTTAAGGGGCCTTTTAAAGATTATACATAAATATCCATATACATGCTTTGTTTGCTCCCACTCTATAATGTTAATACTTGAGTGATAATTTTTACATCTGGTTAAAAAATAATGACATTTTAGTGAATTACTGATGTGTTTTTTGATTATTCATGCAGTATTGACAAAGTGCCTCGAATAACGTCCCCAGTTTTGGTGATCCATGGTACAGAAGACGAGGTCATCGATTTCTCGCATGGTCTGGCAATTTTTGAGCGCTGTCCGCGAACTGTGGCACCACTTTGGATAGAGGGCGCCGGACACAATGACGTCGAACTCTACAGTCAATACCTGGAGCGGCTTAAGAAGCTGATCACTTCAGAGCTGGCTATGAGTTAGCAGCCGTACGACAAAGTAAAGTTTCGATGCTAACTTGACATCTCTGGATTTTGTGGACCCAAGAAACGGAATTACGTGTCATCGCTGACGCTAGGTTTTATTCTCAGTTTGTTGCATTGTGTTGTAAACGTTGAACAGGTGCAGAGCCTGACTTTAGTCCTGGCTCTTGCGGTCACGGCTTGGTGAGGTTGAGCAGAAACTATACCTGATTTTCTTGTATATATTAGCTCTTGCAGTCACTGCCCTGTTTTGTCTACCATTTTGCGGTCTCAGATTTCTTCTGTCTCTGTTGGTTTTCTGTTTTTGTCTTGTTTTTCTCCTGACTATTATGTCTCAGTGCAGCTTGCTTTCTTTTGATCCAGGTTTGTTGATCTGTTCTTTGAAAAGTAATTTCCACTAACTGGCAGACACACCAGTGCATAGAATGCTCACTGACGTTTAATATCTGTGGTCTAAGCATCGCTAGACAGTTTTGTCTAATTATTGCAAATGGCCACAGTTATGTCTGGCTATAGGCTACAATGAATGAGTTTTAATACCAGACGGTTGCATCCACAAGTGGTATGGCTGCTTTAGTGTCTGCTGTTCCAAGACATTACTTATAAGCGAGTGTCTGCCTGTCACTCAGTCTGTTTCTGCTGTTCACATCTGTCTTTGTTGATAGATTGGCCTTCCATGCTGTCGGTTTGTTGGTCAGTCTGTCTCTCCTGCTTAGCCTTTTTTGTTGTCCGTGTATCAGTTGGTGGAGTATTATTTGGTAGCCAACCAGTTGGTACCCTACCTGTTGATCTCTACCAACTGGTAGTCTTCCAGTTTCGTTTTGGTCAGTCTGCTTCCCTGTAGCAGTGTGTCAGTCATCTTGCATCATCTCTAGCAACCTGACCTCTCAGTCTGTCCATAGTTCTGACCAGCACACTTGCAGACTCCTTCAGTTGTCACTCTTCCATGATCTCTGCTGCTTGAATGTCTCTGCTTTGCCATTTTCGCGCTCTGCGTACTTTGCTAACAAAGTCTGTTTAAAGTGAAGGATGATTCTGAACGAATGGATTCTGTTGTGTCATGGTTAGTTAATTTAAGTTCATTTTTGTATGCCTTTGCCGTGCCACCACGAGCTGGCAAAAATGTCAGCTTTTGGTATCTTGTGTAGATCAGAATTAAATGGATGGCATATGTTACTGCATATCTTGGTTGGAAGTCTGTAACTGAGCTAAAATAGTCAGTCTTCCTAAAGCTGTGCTGTTATATTTAAGCACTTTTCAGTTTTAGGTTTAGCTCAAAACCTTAGGCTTTTTGTATAGTTTTCAGTTTTAGGCTTAACTCAAAACCTTAGGCTTTTATATAAAATAGTGTTGTGACTTTGGTGTGTGAATATAACGTCTGTTAAGGACCTTTCAGAGGTGCTTCTGTTAGTTAATTAGTTGCAGTTGGTTCTTGTGGGAAGGTTCATCTACTGCAATGCTGTTACTTTATCTGACCGGCGACTAAAGATTTTGAGTGGTCTATGCTTTGTCCGTGTGACTTGGTGGTCAGTAGGTTAAATGCTTGAGATTGCGACATGATTCAAATTTTGGAATGGGTACAGAAAAGTTATGTTGATCTTTTGTGTTTGAAATGGTAACATGGGTTCTTTCTCGCAGCAGCTTGACCTGAATTTGAACAACATCTGTTGTTCTTATTTCATAGCAGCTTGAGCTGAAGTCGACTTTGTTGAAGAAAACCATTGGAAGTTTGTGAAATTCAGCAAGTGTCAGTTTCGGGTTTTGATTTCTGTATTCTAACCCCAAGTCAGCTGAAATTTTTCCACTGCATTTATTTCCTATGTTGCTGTTTCATACTTTTGAGTTAACAATAAGGAATTATTGGTTGAGTGGGATATTGGGGTTGTTATAGGGCTTAGATTGTTTTGTTCACTATTTGAGCTTCCAATGATATGATTACTGGGAAGAGACTTTGGGAATTCCTTAATGGCTTAGTTAGTAATGCACTATTTAAATACAAGAAATAAAAATACGTGATGCTGTTGGCAATTTTTTCTGGATTCAGATCCTAATTTGCGTCAAATGAAATGGTCAGTTCGTTGTCGAGCTATGCAGTCAGCAGGGAAATGTTGTCCACTTGTATGATTGGCTGCTGTTCTATCTGCACTTCGTAAGAACGTCCGTCAAATTAATAATAGTGTGATCTAGTCAATGTGGTGAAGGCAAGAGATGTAAAACGTTGGCGTTGAATGTTACTGAAAAGAGCTCATGTCTGACCAAGTTGCAAAGTATGTCAGTCATTTACATTTTGGAATGGGTTTGATGGTAAAATGGTGTCACTGGGTTGGGTTTATTCTGTGGAGAAGTTTTCTTTGAAGTAGCGCTGTGCTAAGAGAGGTATTACTTACATCATGTCAGAGTAAAGCAGACTATGATATGCCTCGACATCAGTTATCTGCTCATAAAGTGCTCATGCTGTTTCCTGTAGCCTGAAACATATCTCTGGCTGGAAAAAAGTCTGAGTTTGTGCTTTATTTCCAGACTGTATGCTACACATACAGACACAGTGCTGCATTTCTAATGCAACATTTCGAGACGTACACCTGTAGCGGCAAATATTGCATTAACAACCATTCGAACATTGGCGTTGCTATAAATGCAACCCTTGCATCATACCTTTGAGGACAAATGTTGGTAACAGTTACCTTACCTTGCCTATGAGCATTCTAGTCAGACATGTATTTGCATCCGCTGTCGACAGACATCACTTTTGAGTGGCACGATGTACGTCAATGCATTTGCCTTCGCTTCTGCATCTGAAGTTTGGCACAGTAGTTGATTGGTTTGAGTGCTGTCAAAGGCTCTCCTGAGACTGTTACTGTATTGGGACTTTGAGCAAGTTTTTATGCACAGTTGCTCAGCACCATTGGCTGATGCTTTTTTATTAGGCTATGGTGCTTAATAAATAAAGAAATGATCCAGAGTTTGAATCCCAGTATGTCATGTGAAATTGTTGGTTAAGCTGTGGAAATGTTGTCCAGTTGCAATTCTGGTGAAAGATCCTTCTGCCAAAGGCATTGTCTCTAAAGATCATCGTTGAAATAGGCTCGTGCCCTCTAGTAAAATGAGCAGCTGCTTAAGGGGTTACAGTTTGCTAGATAATGCAAGGTAGAAGTAACTTTTTTATGAATCTGCTGTAACTGTTCAGTTTTAAGAATTGGATCTACATTAGTCTTTATCTGCTCTTGTTTTTGTGACTTTTTGTCTTGTAGAATTTTTTTTTAATGTTTTATGGCAATTTTGCTAGAATTTTGAAATACGGGAACTGTGTTTTTACGTGTTATATAATAGCGAATCATCATTTCAGACCTTTTGTGACAACCTCCATATTTGTGTGATTCTGAATTTGACTTTCGATCTTCATTTCAAACTGAAGTCACTTCTCTTCTGCCTTTTGTTTGGTAGCTACACCTTCCAACAGTTTGTGTCAGAAGTAATGTCTGGAAACATCAGACACTAAAATGGACGCAAAAGACATCCTTTTTTTATTGTACATCACACAGCAACTGTGAACTGCATGCAGCCAGACTGCTTAGTAAGCTGCCTTTGTTAGCCACACTGACTGTCTGGCTCTAGACACATTTGATGTGGTGTGCATAACTGTCATGCTGTACGTGACAATTTGGTGACTCCAGAAGCAATCTCAGTTTGTCTGAAGTCAGATCTCTGTTTAGATCTGTCAGAAAACCTTACAGTTTGAAATGTCCTGAAAATCTGCATACACTCTTGTCTCTTCGAAGCTTGAGTTATTTTCCTTCCTTCAAAAAGCCGCAGAGCTCACTATTTCTCACTAGTTTTCAGATATCTGGATGTCTGATTGTACTGCCACATTGCAGCTGACTACCAGGCCACAGATTCACATTTGTGCGTGACTGTGTGCATTGCAAATTCTCACAAATAGATATGGGAATAAATAAATACATAAATGCCATTACATTGGTGTTAGGTTTTACCAGTTGTATTTTCTTTAATGCAACCCTCCAAACCACTGTAAGAAGTTCGTAATCAAATTGTGTTGTACACCGAACTCTTCTTATAACACGCTTGATTATATTGCCAGTTCTGATTTATTGTGGTCAGGGAAATGGATCCAATGTTCAGGTTCAGAATTTGACGTCGTTTTAATGTATCATTATTGTAATGTGGCAATTGATTTCCAGACGTAGGGTTATAAGAAGGATCCAGTGTATCGCATTGTATTTGTAAGCCAGTTAAGAAAGTAATGCATTTACCTGTGCTGAGTAGTTTTATTGAAGTGGAGCTATATAAATTTTAGCTTACGTTACAGGACCTTGGGCCACATTCTCATGATGAAGGTCTTTTTAGTGTTTTCAGAAACTAAGTACTGTACATTGACGTGAATTTCTAGGCTGCATAAGTAATCATGTGCATGAATTAGTAATCATAGGTATGAAAATTAATAGTCACGTATGAATAATTAATGTAGCTCATTTGTATCAGACTGGTTATTTGTGTTGGTATGTTACCTTTGTGAAGTTCTTTAGTTGCACTCTATTTTAAGTTAACTAACGATAAAGTGGATGAGAGTAAACAGTGAGTGAGTGAGTGAGTGAGTGAGTGAGTGAGTGAGTGAGAGTGAGTGAGTGAGTGAGTGAGTGAGTGAGTGAGTGAGTGAGTGAGTGAGTGAGTGAGTGAGTGAGTGAGTGAGTGAGTGGTCATTCAACCATTCAGTTAATTTATTGACTGAGCTTAAAAAAGTATGTGAATCTAGAGATGAATGAATGCTCAGAGAAATGAATGAACGAATGAGTGAATGAATGAATAAACGAATAGCCATAAACAGGTCAGTTAAGACCACTTGATTGTTCCTGTTTAAATATTAAGTAAATCCTTGATGGAAAATTATTTGTAGTTAAATTTAGGAAATTAGTTGCTTTGCTTGCCAAGAATTTATGAATAATTGTTTAAAGGTGTTTTATGTGAATGGTTACTTTCTGCTCTGTATCTCTGCAGAGGTGTGATATAAGATTCGAGTTTATCTTGTCTAGTGAACTCTTAAATTAGGTGTCAGTGTAATGATGTCTGTGCCGACAGCACACACTGTTGTGGCTTGTACCGTGGCAGACATTTTAAGGTCTTGGTTTTAAACACTTTACTTTTTATTTCTGTTCTTACACAGAGCCGCTATATAAATGTAAAGCAACAGCAGTAGTGCTAAGCAATTTTACATGAAGGACTTGAAGAGGTACCCATGCAGCGACCTTTTTATCGGAGGCTCAATTGCTCCCACTTGATGCTGCGCGGCAACTGCCACTTGATTGCCATTTTGCGTAGCGTAAATTGAGAAATGGCAGTTACTGTTACTGAGCAGTTTGATGTTTTAACTGCTAGTTCTAACTGAATGATGCCCAGTGATGTTACTTTACGCTGGCAGAGTCATTAAGTGCTGCCGGTTTGTAACGTAAGTTCAGGCCTTACTTACGTACAGAGACCCTGGGCAAGTCCTTTACGTTCGTACACAATGGTTTAGTACTGTTGATTGATGTGACGCCACCTTGTCATTAGACAGCGGCGCTATATAAGTTTAAAATAATAAATCATGAAGTGTGTTCTCTTGCTACAATTTGTTCAGTAAGTTACAGTTTTTCATCATTTGTTAGGATTTTATGTATTGAGTCACTAAGTATTTGGTATTACATTACATTGTAAACTAGAAAAATGTTTGAGTGCTGGTAGGTGGACTGTGTTCTGTTAACAAGTTCTGTTATCCAGGTTCACAGTGACTGCTGCTTTCGTGGTGGCTGATTCGAAGTTTTGAATTTCTGCTTGGATCTTCCTGATAAGAGAGACACATTTACTCCAATGCTTAGATCTCGACTTTTTAACGTATTATGGCTTTGAGCTGCAATTTCACGTCAAAGTGACCATCAATTACTGCCTCATTATGTTATGAATACGGCGATATGGCGCTATAGAAGTGTTCAGGTTAGTTTAGTTTGTAGGCGAAGTGACTGTTGGTGAGAAGAAGTTTAGTGTTTGCTTATAGTCTGATTATGCGTCTTCACTAAGTGCAAGAGGTCAAACCATTTGGCATTTACTGGCTATGCAAGGTCTAGATCCGTGTGTAATTGCGTAAGAGTTTACGGTTCTTGGCAGTGTAAAGTGTAGGAATTGTTTACGGCTGTGAGAGCAATAGTCAATTGCGTAAGTGGTTATGATTTCAGTCGTCACTCGGGTGTAATTTTTTCGTGTTCTGTTTGTCATCAACAAGTGTAAAAGAATTCCTTATGTCTTCTGTGTGTTTCTTGTGTAATGTAATACATATATTACTAACCTATTCCTTGCAAAGCATCTTTGCTGATTTGGTAAATGCCCCTTCTGAAGAAAATCCTTATTGCCACTCCCGTTTTCTCTGTTCCCTTCCTCTCTCTCCCTTCTCTTCCTCTGTCTCACCCATCCTCTGCTCTGATGCTGCCCTACCTCTGCCTCTCGTTGACAATGGACCATGAAAGCGACAATACCTAAATTAGATAGGAGAGACACTTGCACAGGTGTGGAGTGACTGAGGAGCTTCTGATGAAGAGACGCTATACAAATGCGCGATTACAATTACAATGCCAGTTATTCATTTAAAATCTCATTTAGGATTTCCTCTCCTCTCCATATCTTTCGCTGACATTCTGTCTCTCAGTTTCGCAATCTGGTCCTTTTTGGCTTGAATTGCACAAGAAGTTCTCGAGAATGAGAGAAGTCTTGTTCTTCTGAAAACTGGATACCTGAGAAAAAATTATGAAGCAACGGAAGTCGCTATAGCGTTGTACATAACTACCTCACTGTCTGCCTGCTTCATTACCTCATCTGTCTGCCATGTCGACGAAGGAAGACAGAGGAAAGCAGGGGAGAGTTATGGGCGACAGCAAACTTAATGTTTGAGCAAATATGGCTTCAGTTGGATACATGGGCGCCCGTAAGTAGAGGTTATCCAATAAGGGTGTCCTCAAGCAGGTAGTTATGGGGGGTTACCCACATGTGGACAAGGGGAAAGGCGGTTATGTCCATTGAGGACATCCACATCCAAGTATGGTGCATTCGGATATTTTAGTAGAGCATGTTCCTTAAACAACTTCATTCAGGGAGCAGCCTTTATTGCATTTCATCTAGGGCTAAAAATAGTCCCTTTGCTGGATTGGACAGTATCAGAGTACCGAATCTCGCAGCACAGTTAGTCCCGCTAGATCAAAAGGGTAGTCTAATCTACAGCTTAGTACGTCGCTGGAATGCGGACGTCTGCAATGGGTTATGGGGGAAGGTAATTCCAAATGCGAATATTGGGTAGAGAGACGTCCAAAGTAGGTCATTTTTTGCAGACGTCATTTATGGGCGACCCCATAAGGGCAAGATGGGCCATTGGCCCTCCTGGAATTTACATATTGAACATGTTTGGCCCACATCAGGCCCGATGACGTCCAGTTTTCATGTTTGGCCTCTAACTGCACAAATTTCTATGGGCGCCCATGATTGGACATGATCTGAATCAGTCGATGGACTTCTTCCCCTCCCCCCTATAAATCGCATTCTGCTCCGTCCCTCCTTCCTTCCGTCGCTCCCTTCCTCCCTCCCTTCCTCCCTTCATTTGTAGACATCTAATGAAGGCGGCTGGCATCTGCCGACCAGAGGATGGAGATTTCACTGAGTCCTCTGAGTAGAAGGATCGAGACGAAGGTTACTAAGCCGAGATGACTACCAGCTGAACCGTTGCCTATTATAATTAAATCCCATCTGTTCATTCCGATCACAGATGGCGCCATTATAGACTATGGACAGACACAGGCCTTGCTGCGTCTGCCCACAGCCTACAGTAGCCTACCCCACAAAAGCAGCTCTATATTAAGGGTCTAGATACAGACATACACGCATACATACACACACAGATGCATACATACACGCATGCATACATACATACATACGTACGTACATACATACTGTACATACATTCATGCATACATACATACATACATGCATACATCCACACATACATACATACATATATACATACATACATACTGTACATACATATTGTACATACATTCATGCATACATACATACGTACATACATATATACATACATGCATACTGTACATACATAAACGCATACATACATACATATATACATACATACATACATGCATACATACATACATACATACATGCATACATACACGCATACATACACGCATACATACATACATATATACGTGCGTGCATGCGTGCGTGCGTGCATTCCTGCAACTGCAGCTGTAGTATCCAGTGTTTAGCGACATCTTACAGCTGCCAGCATTGTTGGCGTCAACCTTACCAAACCCGCTGCTGCAGGGTGGGCCAATGCCCCCTCCGTCTGTAGACGAATATGCCATGAAGAGCGTCCAGACATTCGATTGCTGTATTCGTTTAGCGTCTGAGCCGAACGTCGCAGTACCATATTATTGCCCTTGAAGAACTGGAGAACATCCTAAAGCCTAACATAAAATTTTTAGGTTATGGTGTGGAGGAATTGTCACGTATGTTGTTTACTAAGCATAATGCTGAGGAGTAGCTGAAAAGGTTTAATACTGACGATAGTGAAAGTATAGGTGCATAAATTTATTAAACATTAAACTTTTTACAAAAAATGAGAAGAAATAGGATCAGTACTTCGACAGATCTTCAATGAATCCATGCAAATGGGGAAAAGGAGTGTTTTGACATGAAATTGGGGGTATGGTATCGAAGTGAGTGAGGAAGAAAGGGATTTGTCGGTGATTTTGGGTAAGACTGCAAAACTTCTAAGACAATGTTCTGCAGCAGCATAAACGACTAACTTAATGCTTAGTGTTATTATCAACAGAACACTACATAGCAGAGGTGAAATTCTCAGATTGCACATATCACTGGTTCAACCAGAATGTTGTTATTTTATGTTATTTTATGCTATGCTATCTACGTTGTGTTACGTTAAGATCCATACTGACTTTGGATCAACTCTCCTGAGGGGCTTTTCCCACATTCACACGTACTGCACAGCTTACCATGGCCAGTAATGCATTACTAAGCTCTTACTGCATCATCATCATCGTCGTCATCATTATCGTCATCACTTCATCATAAGCTCTTACTGCATCACCATCATCGTGTCGTCATCGTCATCATCATCATCATCGTTGTCATCAATATTATCAACACTTCATCATAAGTTCTTATATCATAATCATCATCATCAACAACAACAAGAACATTATCATCATCGTCATCGTCCTCATCACTATCTTCGTCGTCATCATCATCATCAGCGTCTGTTTTCTGCGAAATGTGTTCGGTTTGCTAGTCGATGAACGCCTGAATGGATACAACGAGGGGCTGATGAATCGATGATCGTTGGTGCAAGGATCTCGTGACAGGAGCAAGCGCTGCATACTGTTGTGCGATCGGAATCATGATGAAGTTGAACAAGGTCGCGATTCAGAGAAGGAATTCTGATTTAATTGATTAGAATCGTATGGAATTATTATCTGGAATGGAATCAGAACTGCACTTTGCGTCTGTAACATAGTTCTGCCATCTGAGGTTGAAAAGCAAGATACGATGAAGCTCCTGAACGTGTAATTTGATACATGAATCTGCGTTTATTACTGTTCTTGCAGACAGAGAGAGAATTCACTGTGAATTAAAGGAATTTAGGTGATCAACCGGCGTCGCATTCCTGGAGCGGATTCAGTTGCTTGTTTACGAAGACGCCCATCCTTCAGTCCGTCTGTCCTTCCTTCCTTCAGTCTGTCCATCCAAATGACTGGTTGACTGACTGACCGACTGACTGACCGACCGACTGACTGACTGACTGACTGACTCAATGAATGAATGAATGAATGAATGAATGAGTGAATTAATGACGATATGGATAAGTAAATTCAATAACTAAATGGCCTGGCTGAATAACTGACTGACTGACTTCAGTTTATTTCTGGTTATGCTTTCGTATTCACTGCCCCCGCCTGCCTGCCTGCCTGCCTGCCTATCTGCCTGCCTGCCTGCCTGCCTGCCTGTCTGTCTGTCTGTGTGTCTGCTTACCTTTGTCTGTGTGTCTGCTCGTCTGCCCATTTCCTCGGGAAATGAAAAACCTTTGCTAAATATTGTGCACTGTGTCAGAGAAAATGAACGGATATTTGTTCAGTGCCCTGTTGTGATAAATATTATCAGAAAGTCTGTGTGCGATACGTCAACAGAAGACCAACCAAAATATTTGCACAGCCAACCAGTTCTACCAGTTGATGCAGTGGACGATTTTCACAACAAAAAGGCAGCAAACAAGAAAGCGGGAAGAAAGGACAAGGTTAGGAAAGAAGGAAGGAAGGTAGGAAGGAAGGAAGGAAGGAAGGAAGGAAGGAAGGAAGGAAGGAAGGAAGGAAGGAAGGAAGGAAGGAACGAACGAACGAACGAACGAACGAACGAACGAAAGAAGGAAGGAAGGAAAGAAAGAAGGAAAGAAAGAAAAAAAAAGGAAGGAAGAAAGGAAAGAAGGAAGGAAGGAGGAAGGAAGAAGGAAGGAAGGAAGGAAAGTAGGCATAGGAAAAAGAAATAAAGAAAGCATGAAGGAAAGAAGAAAAAGAAAGTATTAAGGAAGGCAGAAAGGTAGGAAAGGGCAGGACAGCAGGCAGGAAAGAAAGAAGGAAGACAGGCGGTTAAGAAAGAAGAAAAGAAGTAACGACAATGAAGAAACTGAAACGAATGTTTCGTAACCGATGACTAACAGCTTTAAGCCAAAATGAACACACGCCTTCTGGGAATTCGTTGGGGTGCTTCCGAAGGAATAATATTACCTAATTTAAACATAGACATAATTATTCTCCGTCTATCCGTCCGCCTGCCTGCCTGCCTGCCTGCCTGCCTGCCTGCCTGCCTGCCTGCCTGCCTGCCTGCCTGCCTGCCTGCCTGCCTGCCTGCCTGCCTGCCTGCCTGCCTGCCTGCCTGCCTGCCTGCCTGCCTGCCTGCGTCTGCCAGACTCTGCCAGACTCTGCCAGACTCTGCCTGTCTGTCTGTTTGACTGCTTTCCTGCCTGCATGTCTGTTTACTGGAGTCTGCCGGCCTGCCTACCTGCCTGTTTTTACGTCTGTCTATCTGTCTGTCTGTTGCCTGCCTTCCTGCCTGCCTTCCTGTCTGCAGGCCATGTCTTTATTGACAAATCCAATGGACATTTGCGTGCACCTGTCTGCCCGATGCACCGATGCAGGAGTCGTGACTCGTGAGTGACTGTGCGCGGAAGAGGGAGCTTTAATAAGTGCAGACGACGAATTAGACGAACCGTTGCCTAATGATGAATTCCCGTCGCACTCTTCCGTTTATTCGAAGCACAGGTGGCGCCACTGTTGTCTTATCCGGATATTCGCGAAACAGAAGCTCCATAGATGCAGTCAGTCATTCCTGCACCACATACATCGTGCAGACAAACTTAGAAGGGAATTGAATACAAGGGAAGCGTAAGACCTACGTGCGTATTACATAAGATTGTAGGTATATTTCTAGACATTTATATAGTGGCCTTTGCGAACATCTCGTATGCAAATGGATATGCCTGTCTATGTTTTGGACGTACGTACATACATACGGTGGCCCAACTTTTTCACATATCGGGCCAACGTAGGACAACATTGGCCCAACGTGTGTTTACCGGCTGGTATGTATGTATGTATGTATGTTTATATGTATGTATTAGAATGTTACATACAGCGCCTTCGTATGTATGTGTATGTATATATGTATGTATGTATGTATGTATGAATGTATGTATGTATGCATGTATGTATGTATGTATGCATGAATGCATGTATGTATGTATGTATGTTTGTATGTATGTATGTATGCATGTATGTATGTACGGATGAATGGATGTATGTATAGGTAGGTAGGTAGGTAAGTAGGTAGTAGTAATTAGGTAGGTAGACATGCATGATATTGCCTAGTTTAAACACAGAGATAATTAACGGTAGGTAAGGGTTGGTAAGTAGGAAGGCAGGTAGGTACGCATATGCATAAGTAAGCTACTGGATGAATGCGTGTACGTGTCTTTCATGACGCAATATGAGAACATCTCAAAGCTCGTGTGCTGTCAACCCCACTCGAAAATGAACCTATTTATACATTCACGGTTTATTTAATACTTAATCTAATAGCAAAACACAAAGCGACATCTCAGGTAACTATCCGTGTCTCGTATAGCAGACTGAGAGTACGTCCATCCTTTGGAAACTGACCCGCACGCGAGACGTCGGCCTAATACGTGTTCTTAGAATAGACTGCGCTGATGACGACTTTGCTTTGTTTTTCATGTCGTGGTCTCTCTCTCTCTCTCTCTCTCTCTCTCTCTCTCTCTCTCTCTCTCTCTCTCTCTCTCTCTCTCTCTCTGTTTCTCTCTCTCTCTCCCTTTCTCTCTCTTTTCTCTCTCTCTCTCTCTCTCTCTCTCTCTCTCTCCATCTCTCTCTCTCTCTTTCTCTTTCTCTCTCTCTCTCTCTCTCCCTCCCTCAATCTCTCTCTCTCTCTCTTTCTCTCTGCATGTGCCTCGTGTCCGACAGTTGGCTTCTGGCTCACGTCAGCCTCCCTACCTGTGTGTTTACGACGCAGACGAAATTTCAAAACGCACGTGAGCACCCAGCTCGTGTCGGCGTACCTGTGCACCTCGCTCTTGTTAGTGTATTCACATGTCTCTTGCCGCATTATGTACCTGTCTCTTGCCCATATATTCACCTGACTCTTGTCAATGTACTCACGTGTCTCTTGCCATACTGTTTACCTGTCTCTTGCCAATGTATTCACCTGTCTCTTGCCTCATTATGTACCTGTCTCTTGGTTATATATTCACCTTCTCTTGCCGCGTTGTGTACCTCTCTCTTGCTTATATATTCACCTTCTCTTGCCATATTGTGTGCATGTCTCTTGCCTTTATATTCATCTGTCCCTTGTCAATGTATTAATCTGTCTCTTACCACACTGTGCGTCTGTTTCTTGCTACATAGTACATTTTTCAGAATAGTCTTCCGTTTGCTAATATGTGAAAGTTTACGTAACGAGATCTGGTGCACATAGACTTATGAAAAACTTCTCCGATGCAAGGAAATGTACACACAGGTGCAGTGAAACAGCAGACAGACAGACAGACGGACAGACGAAGAAACAGACAGACAGACAGGCAGCAGACGTATTGCACCAGGCAGAATGGTAAACAGGCAAACAGACACATTGGGAGATAGACAAGCATAAGGACATACCATCAGACAGACACAATCAGACAGACATTCACACAGACATGCAAGTCTTTAGAAAGACACCTACATGCCTCATACCGACTCACGCACAGCATGTCGGAGATGTAATTAGCTGCTTATCTTCAGGATATAGGCCTAAGCCTGCTGACTTACACAGTTGGATGCCAAGGCAATCGGATAATCACGGCATCCTATCACGACACACTTATAAACCTATATTTGGCCTATTGTGAAGTAGGAGAACTATAATATATATTATATCTATTACTCAGTAAGTTTAAAATATTACATAATTTACAACACATTCATGTGTCCCTGCCTTAGAAAACCCTCACAAAATCGGAAAAAATCAAAACTGGATTTCATACTGACTGGATTGGACTGGGATTACTGAATAATTAGGTGAAAACCGCGTGCTTCTATCACAAATAGTAAAACAGTTTTTAAAGATATACGTCTCTTTTCTGCTAGCTTTGAGACATCGCGAGTCGAAGTTGACCATAACAATGCCCTGACCTAAGTCGATGGGTCGAGGGGTCGTGAATATTTAAGATTACAGTAAACTGGAAAACACACCTGTAAGGCTACCATCAAGGAAATCTGCACATAAAAGCTGGTTAAGACGATCACATATATTTACTTAATTGGTCCTTTGCATGATAATCGTTGCACACGACTTCAAATTAGGGCATCACTGGACATGTAAAATTAAGTTTTTCTTGTAGGGCATCATAACAAAATTGGAAATAAGACATTTGGACGGCGATACAGCACACAAGGACTGCAGTATGATAGCTAAGCGTAAATACACAAAGAACTCAGTTGACATATTTTATGGCTACTTGCCTTCTGAGCGCGTTACTCGCATTTTAACTTTTCTTTTTCGACTTTTTTATGGTTTTCTATGGCACACACACGCACCCACCCCCACCCCCACACAGATATATAAAAGCTATATGGTTTTCATCTAGTATGTTATAGAACATAGACAATAGTCGTACATACCTTTATGTATCTGGGTCTTGATGACAGAAATGTATGGAATACCTCTTTAGAAATACCTGTAGATATACATATCTATATACAGGTACTTTTATACTTAAAATAAATATCTGGTATAAAAAACATTAATGTTCGTTCAGGCGGTTATTGCTAAACCATCATGCGATTCATGCTGCAGAGTGGGAAGACAGTCATTAGCCGCTTCCTTTGCTCTTACACCTGAATGAGAAGACGTCAATGGAATCTATCTTAAACTCACCTGATCATAAATACTGGCACCTGATAACGACGCAGCGTCATCATCAGCATCATCAGCATCATCAGCATCATCACCACCATCAGCAGCAGCAGCAGCAAAGCAGTTGTACCAGAAGTAGAGTAGCAGACGGAGAGGAGTTGAAGTACTGTTTTTATAAGTCTAGCACAATATGTTCCTTTTTCTTGTTTTGACGAGTGTGTTTACGCTGTAAATTTCAGTTGATATGTCTCAGGCTTTCTCTCCAGAGCCTTTGTAATGTATATGTAAATGTAAATCTCCAAAATTTCTCAGCGCCATACAAAAGCCGTGTCAGGAAGACCAACTTAAACACCGGCGCTATATCAAATCAAGCCACCAAGAGCCAAGTTTGGTTCTTTTTTCCTTTTAGGAACCTCGCTGAAGCCTTGTTCGCAGTTCACAAGGAGGATCATATGGTTTTGTAGGCCTAAACCAGACGTTAGAGTATAATCTAATCTAATCTATTATAATTAATCTATTCTATGTTATTCTAATTTGTAGACGGCGACTATGCTAGACCACTTGGAAGAATCTGTTATGCACATACATAAATAAATAAATACATTCATGCATACGTACAGAAAAACAAACATCCATACACACCCACATACATAATTACATACATGCATACATACAGAGGCCTACATGCATACACAAAACGCAGACCAACAGACAGACAGACAGACACACTAGAGACAAATGAGCGTTCATTTCGCAGACATTTATATAGCGCCGTTTCACCTAGACGTGATTAGTCATGCATTCTGCCTGGATACAGGCGCCGTTATCCGGTCCGGTTGGAGGAAGTGAAGCTGGATTACTCCCGGAATAGAGGCCCGGATTATTGAATAGTAGTTCCATTAGGCTTTCCATTTATCCAGCTTCAGACGACTCCCGCTTAATCCATCACATCCTCGCACGACGAGGCAAGAAACGCAATTTCAAATCGCACCGGGTGCGGTAATGCTTTGGGAACTCGAGGTAACCAATCCGGCAATGGTACTCCATCTGAGGATTTTTCCCGCCTCCTCTGACCCGAACTTTGACCCAGACCTCCATGTGGCCCCTCTTTACATTTAATGATACCCCACATGAGTAGCTTTAAGGGTGTTTTCCAACAGTTATGGGTTATGGTTTTGGAATGCAGTTTTGCAGAGAAGCGACCATCAGTTGGTGCTTTTTGCATAACGATAACGGCGCTATAGAAGTTTCCAGATTAGATTTAGGTTTTTACCGTTTTCGCGTGGAGATAAACTTATTGGTTATCGACTTTCAACGTTTTTAAGGTTAACTAGAAACTTCTTTGAGAGTCTCAGACCAGGCGCCTTCGAATGCTTGGACACATAGGCCGCAATGAAATCGTTGGCTGCGATGCGAGAAGGCAATACTTGCATCTTGCACTTATTCAATTGTAACTAATTTATTAAGCCAGCGAGTCTTTATCTCTGATCAATTTACAACTCGAAAACACGAAGGAACAATATTAGGAGTTTCAAACGTCTGCTCGAATCCCCAGTCTTTAGATGTGGCGTTTCATAATTGCCCGCACGTTACAGAGATGGATTGATCTATGGCAAACAGGAGAAAGGACGACTTGGACTCGGCAGTGGCGTCTCATTGGTTTTTTACGCCAGGTTGCACCTCTTGGCGTATTGCAGCGTCTTCGTTTGACTCGTGGATGGATGAATGGATAGATTTATAATGGGATGGATTGGTCGATAATGGGATGGATGGATTGATACTGGGATAAGTGGATGGATTGATAATAAACTGGGTGGATGGACTTATAATGGGATGGATTGATAATGAGATGGATTGATAATGGGATGGATGGATTAATAACGAGATGGATGGTTGTTGGATCGATAATGGGGTGGGTGGATGGATTGATAATCGGGTTGATAGATTGATGGGATTGAAAATTGGATGGATGGATTGATAATAGGATGGATGGATGGATTGATAATGGGAACGATGGATCTATAACATTGGATCACACGAAAAAATGTTTCGCCTGCTACTAGGCATATGTTATGTGTACTACACTAAATCGAATCTGCTGATTCCAAATCTGAAGTCAGATTTTGTGTAGCACGTCAGGATCTTAAGATATGCAGCATACATGCTACTATTTATGCAAACTCTTTACAGAACTAGTATTTCCTTATAACTGTGTAATTATGCAAACTAAGAGTATTCATAACAAGAAACAAAATGTTATTCTTTTATAGCTTGAAATTAAAATATGTTTTAAAATGTAATATAAATATATGTATGTTACTCAGATGAAAGCATACATTTCGAAATTTTGTCTCTAGCTTAACTCTATACGAGTTCAAAAGTGCTTTAGACACTTGCTCTTGCGCTTGTGAGTGGCCGCTGTTGCCCGCTGCAGAAACCAGCAGTAATCGCCCATCATGTTGGAATTGCAGTGGCCCTGATATCTTGCTTCAAAGGTGGAGATGTCTTGATGGAATCTCTCTCCATGCTCATCGCTTACATCACCCAAGTTTGGTGGGAAAAAATTCAGATGGGAATGTAAGAAATGTATTTTTAGTGACATCCGGCAGCCGAGTTGCTTATATGCTGTTAGCATGTTGCTAAAGAGTTCAGCATAGTTCTCAGCTCGGTGATTCCCAAGGAAGTTTTGCACTACCAACGTACATGCATCCCAAGCGGCAAATTCCAGTGGGTTGAGCTTGGTTCTAAATACAGTATCACGCATTAGTTCGCGGATTTCTGGCCCAATAAAAATCCCAGCCTTCAGCTTAGCATCAGTTTTGACGGCTCCAAATTTATCTCTCAGATACTGGAAGCCTTGTCCAGTACGATCCATTGCCACTACAAAATTCCTCATGAGGCCCAGTTTAATGTGAAGTGGTGGTAATTACACTTTCAATGGATCAACCAATGGTTCGTGTTGCACGTTGTGCCGACCAACAATGTGCTCAGATCTAGGAGGCCACAGTTTCACTTTGTAATGGTTGCTGTCATCACGACTGTTCCACAAGCACAAAAAGCACATATGTTTTGTGTACCCCAGCTGTAGGCCTAGAATAAGTGCTACCACTTTGAGGTCCGCACAAATGTTCCATTTGTGGTCTGAGTAGTTGATCACTTTCAAAATGAGTTTCATTGAATCATATGTCTCTTTGAGGCCTATAGCGTGGGCTATAGGAACAGACGGCTTTTCGTTACCATTGTGCACCAACACAGCTTTCAAGCTCGCTTGGCTGGAATCTATGAACAGTCTCCACTGATCAGGAACGTACTCGCAACCTAAATTCAGCATGAGACCGTTCACGTCAGTACAGAAACAGATATCATTTTCCAGTTTGTAATATGTAGCTAACTGTTTGTGACGATAACGGAAGTGTGATGTTGTGGTACCTTTTTGAAGCAAGTTCCACTCCCCTAGTCTGGAGGCTAACAGTTCAGATTTCTCCTTTGACAAAGATAGGTCCCTCACCAGATCATCTAACTCACCTTACCTTATCAAATGCGGCCTACCCTCTTCCAAATCTTCATCACTGGATTCATAAACAGTAACGTCATCTTCTGTATTACCATCAGAACTCTCCGTTTCATCAGCACCCGCAGCAGGCGGAAATGGTACTGGATTCTCTTCATCATGCGGCACTGGCTTTAGAGCGGACTCGCAATCAGGATAAAACGATTTTAGACTTATTTTTCTTTGAAAATCCAGCAACTTTAGTAATGCAGAAATAACAGTCTGCGTGATGATTTCTTGGCTCGCGCCACACCATAGGCACAGCAAACGGCATTGAATTCCTTTTGCCATTCAGCCACTGTGTAAGCCCAGAGTAGCACACGGTGCAGCAGACATGAGGTGCCCAACTTTTATCCTGGTCTCCGATTTGACATCCAAAATAATACTTGTTAGCAATCATCACTCTCTTAGTTAACTTCTTGCGCTGGTCACAAAGAGTATATTTACCACAAACATAGCAAAAATTGTCTGGATGGTTAACACAGCCTCGCCTATTCATTTAAAAATTAAATCTCACACACTAGCTACAGCTACATGTATATAAGAAAACTTCACCTTCGTTCTACGCAATCTCGCCTTATATACTGGTATTGATGCTGACGTCAGCTCGCTGACATGCCCAATCATGTCTAGCGGCTGCTGCAGGCTTGCTGTTAGGAATATTTCAGGCGACACTTGCAGGCATGCACGTATCACTGGCAGCAATCGTGGAGACACATACAACAGAATGTACAGACATAACCGAAAACGAGTCCTTACGTCATTACTTGAATGCATGCATAATTTAAAATCTAGACGTGCTGGGCAGATTCTGACTTCATATTTGGAATCAGCACATTTGAATCAATATAAGGCACATGCATTACTTTCAGTGGCAAAATCGTTGTGATCCAGTGTAATAAGACGGATAGAATGATGGATGGACGCATTAACGAACGAACAGATGGCATGATGGAACGAATGAAAGAATTATGAATTGGTCGGATGATGGATGTATGGATGGATGCAGGAAGAGTGTTTCTAAGATCTGAAATGATGGCTGTTGTGGAGGATAAAGAACAGCTGTGGAAGGACATTTTCGATCTAAATTGCTGTGGCTTCCCTGTGATCGCTCGGATCGCCTTGTGGTACTGAACAGCGCAGGACTTCAAATAAGCCGCAGCACGATGGTCATATTTATCCGCCGGTGAAATATAGACCGAAAGTGGTAAAGTGGAAAGAGTGAGTGGAGGAGAGAAAGAAAAATAAGAGGAGAAAGACAAAGAAACATGGAGACTCAGACATGTGAAACTGAAAGATGGAAGATAGGCAGAGAGAGGGGCATGGATTGACAGACAGACAGACAGACTGACAAACAGACAGACAGACAGACATACAGACAGATAGACAGTCAGACAAATAGATTGGTAGATTTATTGATTTACTGATTTCTTTACTGATTGAAGAAAGAAAAACATCCAGACAAACAGACAGAAAGACAGACAGACAGACAAAGATAGGCAGATACATAGATGAAGCAAGAAAGAGAGCAAATTCAAAAGAAACGAACAAACGTCGTATATCTTTGTGTTTGTGTGTGTATCTGTCTGTCTGTGTGTGTCTGTGTGTGTCTGTCTGTCTAGCTGACCCAGACAGTTCAATGACCACCAGATCTCTTAAAAACGACCCGCTGCACACATACAAACGTTCCTCTCATCCCCCTTTTCCAATTCCGCCTTCTTTCCACTCCACCCACCTTCTTTCCTCTTCCCTTGCTGCATTTCCATCGCCCTTCAAGCTTCTTTCTCGTCTGGCTTCCATCTCGCTCTCACTTCCCTTCCCCGGCCAGCTTATCCTCTCCCCAACCACCCACGGAACGAGACGAGAGTTGTATCGAAGATCATTATTCCCAGCTGGCAAGGGAGCGCTGAGCAGTGAGCGCTGAGCAGTGAGCGCTGAGCAGTGGGCGCTGAGCTGTGAGCGCTGAGCAGTGAGCGCTGAGCAGTGAGCGCTGAGCAGTGAGCGCTGTGTAAGCTTCCGCAGCTGCGCCCTGGCAAATACGCCTAATAAAATGAATCGTATTATCTGGAAGGGAATCAGAGCGGCACTTAGCATCAGGTCCAAAGCATTGCTTTTATGTACCATACTCCGAGCATCTGTGGTCGAAAAGTGAGATACGATGAGGCTCCTGAACGTGTTATCTGACCGATGAATCTATGAATCTACCCTTATTGCTGTACTTGCTGAGAGAGGACGAGGATTAACAGCGAATGAAAGGAATTTAGGTGATAAACCGGCGTCGAATTCCTGCCATTTGAATACGAGGCGGAGCTCATCTCATCTGCAACGAATCAGAAAGGTTTGCTCTCTTATTTTCGGAATCTCTAGCGAATCGCTTGGTCTTGAAGACATCTTCTAAAGTAGGCCCGACGTCGGTGGCCATGGGATGTAGTTAAACATGCACTGGAGATTAATTAACTGTAGTGAAATATATATATATATATATATATATATATATATATATATATATATATATATATATATATACCTTATGCTTGTCTCAGATGACTGAACGATATTGATCATAGCAGGATGTATCGACTAAACTATCGACTATTAAACCCACACGGATTGATCCCCCGATCCCCCGATCATCTGACCCGCCTAATCTAATCTAATCCAATCCAATCTAGCCCCGTCCAGTCCAGTCCAATCTAATCTAATCTGTAACATCCTTATCATAGTGCACAAGATATAAATCGATTGTCGCTCCAAATGAAATTGTGGTCAAAATCATAAAGCCCGGTCTAATCCGATTGATCAGGGTAACCCAGCAGTCAAGATAGGGTGAATCAATCAGTTGAACCACCACCAAACGATCGCCCGACTGACCCGCCGCCGACAGATGGAGCTGATTTAGTGACTGACCGAATAACCTAGTGTCTGACTAGAGGCACTTACTGACTGATGGTCTGAATGTCTGTTCATTCGATCGTCAGTCTCTCTCTCTGTCCGCCTTTCTGTCTGTCTGTGTATTTGTCTTTCGGCCTGTCCATCTATATGCCTCAACGTCTGGACGTCAGTCAGTCAGTCAGTCAGTCAGTCAGTCAGTCAGTCAGTCAGTCAGTCAGTCAGTCAGTCAGTCAGTCAGTCAGTCAGTCAGTCAGTCAGTCAGTCAGTAACTCAGTCATTCAGTAATTCAGTTAGTCAGTCAGCTAGTCATTCAGTCAGTCTGTGAGTCAGTTTGTGAGTGATTGAGTTAGTGAGTGAGTGAGTGAGTGAGTGGGTGAGTGAGTGAGTCTGTCTGTCTGTCTGTCGGTCTGTCTGTCGGTCTGTCTGTCTGTATGTGAGTCAGTCATTCAGCCAGTCAGCAAATCGATCAGTCATTGCGTCTATGCCATCCTCCATCAGTTTCTTTGTTTCGCTTTGCTGCGAAATAAAAGGCTTCTGTTTAATATTCTGCGTCGTATCAACAAAAACGAAGCGATGTTGAGCAGAAACCGAATTCCGAGTGAAGACAGATTGGCAAATTACGTGCCTCACATAAACAACGATTCTCGGCCAAACCACCGACCAAGTGCATCACACAAGAATTGCTGCTGATACGGAGACAGAGGGGGATAAGGGAAAGAACGCAGACATAAAGAGACAGAGGCAGATAGAGGAAAGAACACATACATTTATACAGAGACAGATGGAGCAGGAAAGAAGTGATGTGAGGTAGAAGAAAAGGCGGAGGTGCGGAGTAAGGGAAGGAGGGAAGTTATAAAGAAGGAAAAGAGCAATAAAGAAACGCAGATAGGGAAACAAGAACTAAAGAAGGTAAGAAGAGAGGAAGGATTACAAGAAGAAATACAGGACAAAATGAAGGAGGGAGGAATTAAGGAAGGAAAGAACGGAAGAAAGAAAGAAAGAAAGAAAGAATGAATGAAAGAAAAAGGACTGAAAAAGAAAAGAAGAAAGGAAAAAGGGAAGTAAGAAAGAGCAAAAAGAAGGAAATCAGAAGGAAAAAGGAAGGAAGAAAGGAAGGAAGAAGTGAATGCCACAGCGCATGAAGAAATGTAACCACAGCCAGAAAAATTTGTATGAATACTAGGTTTATTACACTGTCTAGCTGTAGGCTACACCAACCGCGTTCAAGGAAATGGCGATATCGATTGCCATTTAGACTGAAGCCAAACAGATATGTTCTGTTATATGTACTAGAAAGCGGATTTCTAAGAGCTTTCTAGTCACATTTTATCTGCTTTTTGAAAACATTACACTTAAGAGTGCTTATGAGAAGTGTGATTATTTTTAGAGAAAACGCATCTAAAATCAGTTCTAGAGAGAGAGAGAGATAGAGAGAGAGAGAGAGCGACAGAGAGAGACAGACAGACAGACAGAGACAGAAAAACAGAGACAGAGAAACAGAGACAGAGTCGGAGACGGAGACAGAGACAGACAGAGACAGAGGCAGAGAGGCAGAGGGAGAGAGACAGAGGGAGAGAGACAGAGGGAGAGATAGAGAGAGAGAGAGACAAAGAGAGACAAAGACAAACAGAGACACAAACAGAAGCAGTTTAGCACTTTTACTGTGGTTTGAAATGTGATTTAGGTCTGATAATTAAGCAAACTAACTGCGACACTGTTTAGCGGGGCATTTTCAGAGTTTCCCGCATACGATGTTTAAATCTATTGTACAGAAAGGCATCAGGTTGGCACTCTAGGAAGCCGCAAACGGTTCAACGTGCAGTTCTACGCGAAGCTTATCTGATCCCGTGAAAGTGTCCGACGCCTACTGCAATGAATAGCACCGAGTCCAGTACGATCGTGGAGACTGGAAACATCGATTCCAGTTCACTGGCGCTGATTTTCCGGATTGTTGGAATTCCTCTGGGAATTTTCATCGTCGTTGCGAACGCTGCTTTCATCCTTACGATGACTTGGCACAAAACGAATCCAATCCGACGTTCAACCCAAATCCTTTTGGTCAGCAATTGTCACTGCGCCGCTTTGGCCGGTGTAGTCCTGGTCGCCTACTCGGCTGCCTTTCCCTACACATCATCCGCTGTCATCGTCGTTCATTCAACCCTTCGATCGTTCTGTCACATCTGGGGGGCTCTCCACCTGGCCCTGATTGTCCTCGACTGTCTACACATTGCGATCATCTCTATCGATCACAACTACGTCGTTACCAGGGTTGGCTTTTCAATATCGACGAACCGTATCGCGCTGGCCGTTCTGCTTGGCTGGTTCTACGCCGTTCTCCTCGTCTTACTCACCCTCGCCTTTGACCACCTCTCGTCTAGCCAACCCCGTCGAGAGGGCTGCGACATCCTCGACCTTAACCGGTATTATGAACTCACCCTGCTGATCCACGTGATCGTTGGCGCCATCTGCAGCCTCGTCGTAGTCCTCAACGTCCGTCGAACCCTTGACCTTCACCAGCGGCAAATCCAGGTCACGAACACGATCACCTACAAGAACCTCATGTTCGAAATGCGACTGGCCCAGCTGAGTCTGCTGGCCAACGGAGTCCTCGTCCTCGCCTGGATTCCGCTAACAGTCGCAGAGGTCGTAACCTACGCCGGGGTCACGTCAGATGTCGCCGCTGTTCGTCTGACCTTTCTCGTCGGAAACGTTTCCTATCTGAAGACGATGATCTACGTCGCTGCAGATCGCGAGATTCGACGAGATTTCATTAGAGTCGCCAGCTGCAAACTTACCGTAGAAAAAAACCGATCACTTTCAAACAATTCAAGATAAAATTTAGTCCGAAAGGCGCTTCATGAATTCCACACGCACTGACTTACGATACCAACGTTAATATTGAAAGACGTGGGTTATGGCGCTATATAAGGCTTGCAATTTCATTCAATACAATACGTTACGTTCAATAACAGTTTTTATAATGCATTATTTTCAACCCACGTTATAAATCGTACACTCTTACTGTAGATCTGTTGCATAGCACAGTGCTTTAGAAAAGTAAATGTAGCTTACGTGTTTTAGAAATGTGAATGTACATGTTTTTCTATAGCGACCGTATGACCTCGACCCTGCTCGTTTTTCAATGAATTTATCGGGTGTGATCCTTCACCACGGTGCCCGTTTGAATGGGCGCCATGCCATTTAAGGTCCCCGTGTGCGGACCTTGCTAGCCCGAGATTCAAATCTCTGCAATATAGCCATGATCAGTATGCGAACCGGCATTCTCACGCACAGAGGAGCCATGACCGATGTAGCTAATTAAGCCATCAGAGCCAATTTGTGAGGTTCAAAATGGCGATGTGGAAATAGCCAGATTCCTGCATTATATTGTATACTCATCGAAAAGCCATGTATAAACTTTTCAGTAATATAATCGTAAACGTAGGGCCTATTTGTAAAAGACTGTGTATGGCTAGTGCTTTAAATTAGGCAAGTGAACAGCCTTTTTCTGCACCTGGCAAAAGCGCCTGTGCATTACAAACTGTCTATCTTTAAAGGTTGACAAGTCTGTCATTTTGATTCCTTAATTAATTGTTTTCGTAGTGTATATGCTGACACTTGCGCCGCATTTGCCTGCGGACAGCGAATACAATACAATACAATACAACTTATATTAATAACGCGCCTTAATAAAACAATGTCTTACTCAAAGGACGCGTTACAACATAATAATTAATTATAGTACTGAGAGAATAAATGAGTCTTAAGTTTTAATTTTAAATTATCTATTGAAGAGCATCTTCGAATAGATTCAGGTAAAGAGTTCCACTCAGCTGGACCAGCTACTTCAAACATTCTTTTACCAAACTGTAGATTAACTCTCCTGACTTCAAAGTCCCCTTTTGAAGCCGATCGCAATCTTCTTCTGGACTCAGTGGAAGTACAAGGTTTAACTAGAGAGGACAGGTAGGACCGGGCAGAGCCTGACATAATTTTGAACATAAGTAGACAGATTTTGAAAGATATGCGGGCCTGAATGGGTAACCAATGAAGTTGTTGTAAAGAATGAGTAATGTGATCTCGAGGGCCAAGGCTTTTAACTAGGCGAGCTGCAGCATGAATAACAGAGGTAAGCGGTGAGAGGGTAGATTTAGCTAAAGCATAAAGCACTGAATTGCTATACAAGTACAGCGCCCATTTTCGGCCTTATTCCTAAACTTTCTGTGTATTCTAACAATTTAATATCTCTGCGTTGGACTGTTAAATTTTAATTTATGCAAACATTTTGAGCTAAATCTTGTAGTTTTTATGCTAGAGATTCAAAAACTTTGCTGATGAGAACCAAGCGTTACTTTAAGCTGTTGTGCGCATCATGTGTTTCATAGGAGATTTGTATTATGCATTTGCCAAACAGGATTTTATGACACGACCTTGGAAGCTACGCTTCTGTAGTTAATTGGCGCTTGTGGTGAAGTTGTATTTTCTTTTAGAAAACGCTGTCTGTTTGAGAAGATGTCGTATAAATTGGAGGCGTGTTTCAGAAATACGATGTAATTCGACATGACGTCATTTTAACGTTTTGTTAAAAAAATGCCGGATAGTTTTAAAACGCTGGCTTCCTGGAACGGATTCTTGGACGATTTACATTACAAGATGGATTTCCGTATGTTACAGACACGCTTAATATGTGGAAATAACAAGCTTACACTGTAGTGTATCATGAACGTTGATTTACAGTATATGTTGTTTTTTCCAGTGAAGCACACAGTTTGTCTCTGCCTGACATAAGAGACATTGGTCTGAATTCTCCCGACGCGAATTCAGTAATTCTACACCAGCCATCTGGAAGAGTCTCCCTGTTCACATTACTCACAACAGCACCTGGCTATAAATATTCTTAAAGTGACTTAAGAGCTATTTGTACCGTCTGCTTTCGTTGTCTGACCTGTGACCCACTCACGCCTATGATTCCTCGCTCAGCTGATGGACATATGGTGTGTTAACAAATGCCTTACTTACTTACTTAGCGCACAACCAGATAGTCATTTAGTGGTGTAACCAGAGGAGAGTGTCTGGATGTAGAGCCACAAAGACTGTCTTTTATTAGAGGAAGTAAATTCTCTGTGGAACCATCCGGGTGTAAAAGTGTCTGAACTGGATAAGGATCTAACGAACAGCTGGGTGGATGAATGGATGGATGGATGAATGGGTGGATGGCTGAATGGGTCGATAGATCGATGGATCGATGGATCGAACGATCAGTGGATGGATCAGTGGATGGATCGATGCATGGATCGATGGATGGAACGATGTATGAATGGATAGATGGATTTGTGAATAAAAGCTGAGGCACAAAAAGGAATAGGACAGTAAGGAGCATGTTAAGTCATAGTATATGTATTTTCTCTTACAATATAGGAACCGAGAATGGAGTTAAGTAAATAAGAACATATAAATTATATACGTATACCTAACATGAGCTGCTTACAAGTCTACCTAACATGACCTTGTTATGCACAACATTACTTAGTTACACTTAACATGACCTGGTTCTACCTAGCATGACCTAGTTACGCCTAACATGACCTAGTTATACATATTATCTGGTTACACCTAACTTGACCTGGTTAAACATATGACCTGATTATACCTAGCATAACCTGAGTAACCTCCACGTAGCTTGTAACCTGGATAATCCTTACATGATCTAGCACCGTAGTGAATCCCACACAAGCACACACACACATACTCTCACACACACACATTTCAGTGCATACAGGGGTCAGATAGGTTGGTATGCAATGTCTTGATTAGATTTTTTCCAGTACTGTTGATGAAAGACAAGAGGTGAACAAAGATGTCAAGCGAGATCAGTCAATATGCCCAGTGGCGTAACTTTGGTATAGAAAGTTGGGGATACGGTCTTTGCAGCCTAACACACTGATAACAATGATATTCTTTATTGTTATTAGCATTATTATTATTGTTTAGTAACAGTAATAATAACAATAACAATAATAATAATAAACTTTAAACTTACCCGCATGAACATTTCGGACGATCAAATTATTATTATTATTATTATTATTATTATTATTATTATTATTATTATTATCATCATCATCATCGTCATCATCATCATCATCATTATCATTATCATTATCTTTTGCCCCGAGATATTTATGATCCCTCAGGAAGTAAAAAAAAAATTATCCGGAAGAAAAATTATATTCTGAGATGGCTAATCTTCGCTGATGTCTGGCTCCTCAAAAGTGCCCCGGAAGGCAATCGAATTAAAACTCTGAACGGTGCAGACAACTCGTCTGTCTGTCCGACGGCTTGCGATTCTGTTCCTCTTGCTGCTGGTCTCCACATATTTAAGTACTTACGTACTTATGTAGCTCTAGTCATAGACTCCCGTATGTTAGTCTCGGGAATGACAGGCCAGCCAGTCTTCTGGAATTTCCTCAGTTAGCCCAGGTATTCAGCACTCTGGCAGTCGCATTTACATTACAAGACGTAGTGTAAATCTTTACATCGCAAGATTTTACAAGGGTCAAGCCATTCTCTAGTATTTACAGCATGTATTTAAAGATATTGGTGTATAATTGTGTTCAATTAGAACTAATATATAGGATTCATCCTATAGTATTATTTATAACTTATTTGCCTGCCTGCCTGCCTGCCTGCCTGCCTGCCTGCCTGCCTGCCTGCCTGCCTGCCTGCCTGCCTGCCTGCCTGCCTGCCTGCCTGCCTGCCTGCCTGCCTGCCTGCCTGCCTGCCTGCCTGCCTGCCTGCCTGCCTGCCTGCCTGCCTGCCTGCCTGCCTGCCTGCCTGCCTGCCTGCCTGCCTGCCTGCCTGCCTGCCTGCCTGCCTGCCTGCCTGCCTGCCTGCCTGCCTGCCTGCCTGCCTGCCTGCCTGCCTGCCTGCCTGCCTGCATACGCAGAAGCACGACTAGGAGGAAAGAGTAAAACTTAGAGAAGCATAATTGGAAGTCTGTGTGGGTGGCTGGATAGTGATGGGCATTGTTTATTAAAAAGTGGGGGTATGGCTACCCCAATACCCCACCACGAAAATTGCCACAGTGAGTTATTGTCGTCCAGAAAAACAATAAACAGTGCCACTGCCTCAAATATTGCAAGCGCCTCGGGGTCTCTGTCGACGTGCAGAGCAAAATCAGGAAAACAGCTAAAATTATCTGCATATACTATGCAAATACACATAGACACAGACATACACATACACGGACACGGACATAAACATACACACAGACACAGACATACACACAGACACAGACATACACACAGACACAGACATACAGATAGACACAGACATACACATATACATAGACACAGACATACACACATAAACACAGACATACACTTACAGATAGACACAGACATACACGTACACACAATACATGACATCTTATATTTGTATGTTTACAGTAGAAGGTGCTTCCTATCTAAGCTTAATAATATTATTTAATATTGTTTAATTGCATTATTATGAGCTTTCCTTGCTATTCTTAGACACACTGATCAAAAGGGGCGAATCCAGAAATTGAAGTGTGGAGGAATGAAGCAACAGAGGGTGGGGAGTAATGAGAAAAGCAATTAGGAAAAACATCAGGTTAAGATATCCCTGCACCATTACATCCCCACCCCCGATTCCGCCACTGCATCATTAGATAATTGAAAGCATATGCAGCTATGTATATAGATGTTATGTATATATATATATATATAATCTATAGTTGTTCCGGGTGTATATATATATATGTATGTAGGTATGTACAGGTCAGTAAGGTTAAAATATCTGGGCCGTTGGAACTATTTAATCATCTTGAGTGTGATAAGTATCTGTAAGTATGTATTACGTATGTATGTAGGGCCTACGCAGATAGGTAGGTATAAATGTATGTATCAAGACTCTTAATATAGCGCCCTTTGAGTAGCTAACAAAAGTGCTGAGAAATTATAAGGTAACAGTCGGAAATAAGTGTGGGATTGCAGATGGTAGACCCACGCTTCATTTGGGTTCAGGTCTTCTGGCAAACGGACTTGGTTTTTGACATGGCATCTTTGGACAACCCCACTGATTTGACGCAGCGCTCGTGAATAAGCTGGTGCCATGCCTTAGCTTTCAAGTAGCTCTTTAGAAATTTCGAGTTTACAGTTACGATTACGGCCATTTCTTTCAAATTTAGGTTGGTCTACAGACTGCGTGGTTTCGAGACAAATCTGTCCCTTAATCCTTACTCTACCCGGTGCGATTATCCGCGTCTTCTGGCGATGTGACTAATTGAAAAGAACACAGTGTTGTTATTTTTCTGCGACGCTGTCACCTGGTTCCGATCCCACGACACTAAGCGTAGGATTTTCTCTCATCTCTCTTGACAACAAGAAAAGCAGCAGGCGGCAGACTCCTGGTGATGTCTATAGATTGTAATATATTTCTGTTTCTCTAAATTTATACTTGTATATTTATATATTTATATAATTTATATAACACGCAGACGCTATAAATACACGTATTCCAGCTTACCACTTATCACGGATTTTGAGAAATGTCTTATCTTGTCTTCAACCTCCCTCGAGCTGAGGATTGGCTGCATCACGGACAATTCTGTGCCAACTGCTTCCGTCCGTGCCATCTGCTTCTGCGTGCAGCGTATAACTCTGAAATATTGCGTTGCAGTGGGTGTTCTTGGCTCGGAGTTTTTTGGGCAGTTTCATTGTTTTTGGCCGCCTCGATAAATGTACTTCTTTCCCAACGGCATACGAGGGCTTCTATAGGCCTACTTGTAAAATGCTCAGAGTTTAGAATTTGTTAAGGCCTATTGCCAACACCGTAATAAATTGATCATATTAATTATGTGCTCAAATAAAATATATAAAATGATGACACTGTTTAAAATATACTGCACTCCAGTCAGCTGCTACTCTGAGTTACTTACTTAATTCATTTTGTGGTATTGATGGCTGGGTGCGGGTGACGAGTCTTCTTCCTCTCCGTCTGATACTCCTATCGACAGTTTGCGGCGCCTTTACTCATTTAATAGTCGACTTCATTAAAAGATTTGAATATCAAGCAAGCAACGTCCGTACACGGGGACCTTAAATGGCGTAGCACCCATTCAAAGGGGGGAGCGGTGGCTAATATCCCACCCGATTAATTAATTTAAAATGAGCAGGGTCGAGGCATGACAGTCGCTATAGAAAAAGATTTTCCTGTGCATTTACATTTTACTTAGACTCGAAGGTGCGTTGCTCCGGTGATATTATTTCTAGCGCACGACATTTCATTCTGCTATAACCGGATGTGGTCTCCTCTTGATTCCGCTCATTGCAATTCCTACATACGTGCTCAGCAGAGCGACGTTGGACATTACCAACACCGGAAGTGATATTACTAACACCGGAAGTAGAGCTAAGGACTGTGACATTTAAAGCCTTAATTGAATGACGTAAATGCCGAGCAAAACATCGGATGTTGACAGACAGACTGAAGACATACACACAGATAACAGACAGAGACAGACAGAGACAGACAGAGACAGACAGAGACAGACAGAGACAGACAAACATATTGAACGAACGATTGATCGATCGATCGAACGAAAAGCCGAATGGACTAATGAACAGATGGACGGACTGATGGATGGATGGATGGATAGATGATCAAATGAATTCTTCTCAGAAGTCAAGCAAAATGCAAAAGGAAGCAGAAATATCCAAGCATTGATCGGTTGAGTGAAAAGCCATCGCACGACTGGAGACGCAAGTATAAGTACGTGCTATGCATCTTCCTAGATACCCGCACGTTTCGTTCAGGTACATACGAAAACGGTCTTATTGCAAGTATCATCTCTAAACATACGTGTATGTATGTGTATGTATGTGTATCTAAATATGTACATTGTACACATATATATTACTTGAAAAAGAAGAGTGAAGAAGCCTGTTAATAGATAGCGGGCTCTAAACTGAAAATTTAGGAAGACAACTTCAGCCACGTTCATTGTTTACCTCTCCAACAATCCGGTCAGCCATTGGCGTATCCAGAAGTTTATTAAACGGGGAAGTAAGCAACGCCGTACTTAACTTCGCAGAAAACTTTGCGAAGTTCAGGAGTTTTGATTACACTTTTAGGTGACCAAAATTTCTGATGATCTTCTTGATCATCAGCCTATTCTGGAGTGTTTTTAGTCATTGTCGGCGATATTCCCAAGTTGGGTATCGATCGGGCTTCGAACCGCAGACTCGCCCGATTTGTAACGTAGCTTTAGTTTGGGAAAGTCACACAGTTTTTTATTCTTAAGTGTAATTAATTAAATGAACATTTCAATGACAACAGTACTTCAATCACCGACATGAAGTTTACAACATACATGAATCTATCAGCAGCATATGCAACGAAAATTATCAACTGAGGTACAGGACAGACTGTCTGTACAACGTCTTCTCGCGCTCTTCTAACAATGCATTTGCAACCGCTTTATATAGGCATTTATCTTATCAAGTGAGCAGACGAGTCCAGGCTAGTTTCAGAAACTTGCTAATATCACTGATAAATGATACTGTTCTTGCTGGTGCTAAAACTTGGCTTGATGGCATTTTGGCAAGCAAGTCAATGACTAACTGAGGTGATGTCCAGAAATTTTGGATACAAACGCGCGCTTTATCTGGCTTATCCAATAGCGGGAGAAAACGTTCACACTCATCTTAACTTGTGATGACTTTTCTTATCTGTTCCTTCCTAGATTTTGACGACATTTCCGTGAATTTTTAATGGCCCTTTTAAGTTTATGTCCAGTTTTCCTGAAAAATTATAAGTAGGCATCCATGACTCAAACTATTTTGGGGCCAGTTCATTAGCGTATTCTCAAAAAAGCCAATGGCAGCCATGACTGGATTGCACCCGGATCTACCCTGGCGGCCAGCTGAGTCAAATGAAATGGCTGTTAGGGAAATTGTTGTACTGAGCCGTTTTCGTTTACCTTCTGTAACCGAAAGAGAAGTGTTACGTGCAGCTGGGTTAGTGAACTCCAAAGTGGTGGACCACGGTACAAAAGGGAATGGAAACTGCAAGCCTTCCTTGGGTAGGTTGCGACAAACAGCTGGCAAGTAGAGGGTGATCGTATGTTTGATCTGGTGATCGTATGTTTGATCTGGTGATCGTATGTTTGATCTGGTGATCGTATGTTTGATCTGGTGATCGTATGTTTGATCTGGTGACCGTATGTTTGATCTGGTGATCGTATGTTTGATCTGGTGATCGTATGTTTGATCTGGTGATCGTATGTTTGATCTGGTGATCGTATGTTTGATCTGGTGATCGTATGTTTGATCTGGTGATCGTATGTTTGATCTGGTGATCGTATGTTTGATCTGGTGATCGTATGTTTGATCTGGTGATCGTATGTTTGATCTGGTGATCGTATGTTTGATCTGGTGATCGTATGTTTGATCTGGTGATCGTATGTTTGATCTGGTGATCGTATGTTTGATCTGGTGATCGTATGTTTGATCTGGTGATCGTATGTTTGATCTGGTGATCGTATGTTTGATCTGGTGATCGTATGTTTGATCTGGGTCGATGGCATACGAGTGGAATGGTTAAGATGGTTTTATTCTTTATGTTCTTATAAACCAAACCGTCAACCCAGTGGTCGTGGATTCAAATCTCCCAGGGCAGAAAGATATTTCAAGATTTCTCTTCCGCTAGTGCCTTCTAGCGAATATCCCGTTTAATTAGGTACCTTGACTGTACATTACCTCTCGAGGATCCAACGGCGAGGGAGAGAGGACTGGCTACTCTTCCTCATATGACGAGGCTAAGAAAATGCAGTCGCAAACACCGTGCGCATAGCTGCCTCGTCGCATTAATTCCAGACACCGTTATTCTTACATAATTCAATTTGAAATTTCATTCGCCAGGTGGCAACTCTCATTCCGACCACCGTAACCTTTTTAACTCGACCACTTACGTAATCTGTGCCAGTAAAACCCGTTCATCGCATATGCTTCAAATTTAGCCACACCCTCTCCTCTCCCCACAGCCTAGCCTTTTCCAAAGGTCACTATCTCATCTGCTATAGACTTCGACTCCAACTTCACGATAACTGATAATCTTTGGCGAGATAAGACCGACAGGTAAACACTCAGGACCAGGTAAAACTTTGACACATATCGGCGATAGCACATTGAGGTAGATTCAAGACAGGTGCGTATAATACGTCTCAGGAGCAGCCTAAAAGTTACTCCAATTATTACGCAGGTATTCGTAACCTCTTAATTTTATGTTAAGCACGTATTTTATCGAAATGATTTCTTTAGGCTTTTGCTTTAAACCCGTTACTTAATGGGTGCGTTTACACGACGCGGATTTTCCGAAATAAAAGCATCGGATCAAACAGAAAATAGTAATTATCATTGCGGCGCTTTAGCTGGCATATCTAATTAATTCAGGAGTGCACTTTGGATGTTGTAAACGAGAGTGACAAACAAGCGATTGTTTATTATCCACTAATTTTCCGTTAATAATCCCTCACCTTAGATTACTGTACCCTCCCTACTCTGCCTTCCTTCATCACTGCATATTGCATTGCTAGTATATTTTAACAGCTTGCCTATTACGTCAAGGTATGCAGGATACACAACCACAAACCATCATAACCATACTATCAGAAAGTGAGAAGATAATGTATATCATTAATATTCAGCGAAGCCTCAATATGTTCATAACCCTAGATCTTCTTCTCTTAGTGCAAAGAGGCACTGCACCTTCGACAATCTTTGGACAAATTTCCTAAGCATCCTTTCTATGCTTAGCCAACGGCACGAACTCTCAATAAGTAAATGTTTTAAATGAGCGTTGGTAGGGTCTATATCTCCTACGAATAGGCATTACTTTTGCGGCGAATTCGTTAATTTTTGCGATATAAATGCCTGAATAACGTGATGATGATAATGATGATGATGATCATAATGATGATGATGATAATGATGATCACAATAATAACAATAATAATAATAAAAAAATAATAACCATAACCATAATCATAATAACAACAACAGCAATAACGACAACAATAACAATAATAATAATATAGTTGTAATAATTATATTTATTTTACTAGTCATTATAGAAAAATGTTGTTCCTATTTTTTTTAATTCTGAAGGATTATATGTACCTCAGGTAAAAAAAACTAATAATAGCTTGATTGCAAATCTGTACATTCTACCAAATTTCGTATTACATATTCTAAAATTGCAAAAAAATTAAGTTTTAAAAATCAATCCAAAAAACAACCAACAAATTAAATCAAAAGAACTTGGATAACTTCTGCCGTATATCGGTTGCCTTATATCGCTCAACAAGCACCTTGATCATCAGACGGCTGTATCCAGTCATATTGGGATGAAAAACTATCTCCAAATATTCTGTGATTTGGAACTAGGTATTACTATGTTTCTATAGACTGTTCAGAGATCGATAATAGATTTTTTGAAAGGCGGAACATCAATAAACAAGTCATTATTACTTCCACGACAATATTGTGCCATGTTTTGTGCCGAACAATTTATCATATCGGGATTGGAAACGAACCAAACACTGTAAAAAGTGGAGGATTGGACGCTAGCAGTTCTTTTGCAGCGGCGCTTGATTTTATTTTGATATTTCCCTGTCCAACAGTAATGACACTTCAAAGTAGAATTCCGCTCCAATATTTTATCGCCACTAGATTAATAATAACGACTAAAAATCCCTTTCGATTGCAAGGTTACCGTATAATATTTTGCCTGGAGAAATGGATTGGCACTTGAGACTCTCAATCCCTTTGCAATTTTTTTGTATTAGACATAAAGTAGTTTCTTTTGTTGCATTATATGTGGGTATTTTCTGTTAGTTTGAGCATAAAACATTTTGCATGTATTTTATTTTATTACTTTCGTGCACTACTAATGCCTACCAAATTTTTCATGCATGTCAGTTGTCTAAAACATCTAATTCGCGAATGCAATTTTGCCTTTACATAATGCAAACATTAACTATGTTATTCGGCATTTGTTTTAACCTCATACGCTTAACTGGCTGTGGCTCTTAAATGCTTTTAAAAAGAAAAAGTGAAAAACTAAAGAAACAGAATGGAGTGCCTAAGTCACTCCTATGAATGTTTGGCGGCACTTTTTTGCGAAAATCTGTTTACATAATTCATCGTCTTATCTGTTGTAGAATTGAAGACGCTCAAGCCTAGTAACGCAGATTCGATTCTCGCCTGAGACGGTTACTGTGCAGGGAAAGTCCTTGAACGCGCAACTACTTATAGCGACATCTATCGATGCATGTAGCAGACACTGGCGCCATATAAACATAAGAAATAAATCCAATAAAAGCTAAGGGAAGCATGCGGAAGACATCAGATTCCGACGATGACAATCCCCTCCCGAAGGGGAGCGGAACCAGGAAAGGGGCCGACCAAGGAGGCGCTCAACATCTACCGGGTAGTGAGTCGAGCAGCTACAGGGGGACATCTGCTCATGACACGACTGCCCCGTCCTTCCTGTACAGCGCCGACGTCCCCGTTCCAACCTCAGAGGTCAAGTCCAAGGATAAGAGGAAGAAGAAACGAGCCATGAACACCGATGACGAGATGAACAATCCACCGATCAACGAAGGACAGTAAGAACTGTCGCTCCGTTTAAAGGAAATGAGAAGATCTGGTAAAATATGTAATTGTAATTGTAATTGTAATTAGTAACTTCTATTTCGCCGGTGTCTAATGCACTAGCATCAACCGATGGCGAATCAAAGCCAAGCCGCAATCAGGTCAATATCCAGAAGATCAGTCAAATGAGACTATTGTATGTATAGTATGACAATCGTACAGTACATTTATTACGAGCCCCCAACTGTTAGTTTTAATCTGCTATATTTAGTCTGCTTCATTTAGTCTGTCGTGTTTAGTCTGTTATAGTTAGTCTGAGTTGGTCTGTTGCATATAATGTTACATTTAGTCAGTGTGGGTGATGTAATTGTAATCGCAGATTTGTATAGCGCCACTTCAAGAAAACTACTCAGAGGCGATCCGTGTGTCTGTGCGTCCATGTGTTTCGTTGTATGTGTCTGCCTGTCTTATCTGTGGTTCCTGATTTGTCTGCCTCCGTTCATCTTCTTTTGTATCCATGCTTGCTTGTCCTTTTGACCGTCTCTCTATTTGCCTGTCTGTGTGTGTGTCTGTCTGTCTCTCTCTTTATTTTGTTGTGTTTCCGTCTGCTGTCGGTTGCCTTTAAATAGTGACTGATGCGGAGTCTAAATTCCAGGGTCTCTTGTTGATGACAGATCGTTCGACGCTAGTCAAAGCTTCGAGCACAGCTTTGAATCTGGAATCAGTGGCGGAAGGACTGGAGCCTCACCGACTTCAGCCGCTCATACCAGGCTGACCTACAGCGACAGCTTCAAGCGCATCGAAGAAAACCAGACCAAAACAGAGGTTCAAGGTCAGGGACCGAACCCCGATGCTGGAAATGCAGAAGGTGATGCGAAGAAGCACGGAGAGGCAGGAGGCAGCAAGGGTAAGTTCCCACTCAAACTCGGCAGGATATTTCGAAAGAATAAGAAGCCCGAGAGGAAAGATGCTTCAGTCGTCGAGACAGAGATGAGTGCGATTCCAGCTACTCTACCATCATCCGGGTATTTGGAACCGAGATCTGGGGCAAGTTCCAGATATGACGTGGGGGGCTATGCGGCAGCTACAAGTTACCGAGTCGCCCAACCTCAGAGGCTGACAAGTACCAGCCAGGGTCAACGCCATATGGCGACTGTTTCGATGCTTCCGGGAGACGAGGAAGAGGAAATGAACGAAGTGGAGAGACTGATGAAGGAGAAACAGAGGAAGATCAGTCACAAGAAAATCTGCGAGAGCGTCCTTGTGACTGTCGTCCTCGTTGCTGGATTTCTTCTCGGAATCATCTTGACGGCCATGAGTTCCCTCGGACTGGCTTTCCAGGTCGTCGGTCCAACCATTCTCGGTCTGTCGGCGTTCGGAATCATCGGCAAGATATTTGTGACAGTCTTCTGGGAAGAAGACCCCTTTCGGTGGACGCAGGGCCATCTGCGAAAGGTCACGACACGCCTCCACTCCAAGAAGAACCGAGATTCAGAGCCGCCTGCTGAGACACATGTGTCACTGGTGCAGAATCCGTCGTACGGTGGAGACGAAAACGCACCCTCGACCTCGCAAGTACAGGCGATGACGTCACACTGGAGCAGTGAGACGAACAACCAAGATGGCGGAGCGGAAACGCCGTCATTCTCTTTCGAGTCGACATTCTCGCATCAAGATGCCTAATTTTGTCTCTGACAGGAGAAAATCGTATCTTTAATGCCTTTTAATGCGCTTTAATGCGTTTCTGGTGACGCGTTTCTCAGTTCCTTTTCCCACGATGTTTTTTTTTTGCTTTGCGTGCGCGTACTGACGTCATTCTGAGAGAATGCAGTGACCTTTCGAAGGGGATTATCAATTTGCCACGCAATATACGGCGAATGTGATAATTTGTGGTAATAAATTCGCTTCGTGTTGATGTATTAGATCGCATAGTTAGGGTCGAATGATTTGCGACTGTCAATAGTGGTCGCTTCCGCGTCACACAAGCAACGTATCCGTTAGTCGCATAGCACTGAGCCCGCAGAGTCTATAGACTTCATGTTCAAAGTCTGGCAATTTATGGCTCCGTTATTAAAACCATTTGGTGCAATTTATCTTGCACTGGGTGAATTCCGATAACATTGACTTTTTTCATTTTAGAACAGTGGTTTATTGCCAAGCTTATAGTTCCTATATTTAGACAAATTACTAATCTGTGGAGTAATGCATATATACTGTTAATTATTGAATCAAATGCAGAGAAATTGAAGCTCGATGGCAGAATTCCGATTTAATGCAGATTGTCGGATATGAAACTACGTATCCTGAAGCACAAAAATACCGAAACACAGATGATAAAAAGATCTGGCCTTAAGTCAACCCTGAGAGGTGGATATGACTTGTTAGCAGCTTCATTTTCTTAGCCTCAGCATACCAGGATCCGTCACAAAGAGGGGAAATAAATTTCATCATGATCGATTACCTTTCAGGTGTACACATTTGGCAGCGTAGTCTGTGACAGAAACACCAACATCAAAATCAAATTCTTTAAGCTAACTCCTCTAGATTCCCTGCTTTTGCCGTACTGTCGATAAGAGTCAATATCAACCAACGACACTAGACACATTTCCCGTCGTAAGCATCTCGCTGGTTATCTTGGCCGGATCTTACGGGATGTTTAACCCTGTCCTGAAACCGGCACAACACGGCTGTGGCGGATTTCATGCGACTAAGCATTGGTGAATAACATGGTCTCTTACGCAGCATTGTGTGGCGCTGAGAAACTTCGATGTTCTGCGTTACGTTACATCAAATGACATTACTGAACTGAGGGTAGCGTAACACAAGTTTACCACTGTATATTTTTTCTTGTATAGATAGGTTGCCAATGAATCACTGTCGCTTAGTTTCAATATTATCTTAAATGCTCTAGAGCAGTGTATAAAACTTAACAATGGGTCTTTTTACTGTTACTTCAATTCATATCATAAACCTATTTGCACGAACTTCCAGAGCGCAGCATTGAATGATAGAAGCTCCGCTGTGGTCAGTCCATCTTTTTGGAACAGGTTGCCTCGCAACCTAGACATAAGCTCCTTGGTCTTTCTCTGCCTCTACGTCGTTTTGTTCCATAGTAGCTTGTGTTGTCATATCAGGAGCACTTCTGATGATTTAAAGAGGCACGATACAAATTTGTGATTACATTTATATAGCGCTGTGATAATCGCAGCAAGTACTGTAAATCATTGTGATGATCGCAGTAAAAAACAGTAGAACTCGGCGTTCGTTTGACAGAGCATTAGCGCATGTTCGAAGGCGTGCACCTGCTGCTTATGATATATGACGTCTGATACACAAGAATCATTTCTGCCTAATCCACTTTGGTTCCTGTTAAGGGGTCAGCTCTCATCAACGTTGCCGCCATCATGAATGCTCTGGAGGGTTGCTGAAGCCTACCTGCCTCTTGCAGAATCTGCTGACATTTTTTGCGAATCACTCATGCAAGGGACTTCTACTGGGCTCGACGTAAATACTGTTTATTTCAAGGTTTGCGTAGTCACGGCCGGTTCCGGATGAAAAGCGCCCCTTAAAAACCGTTTGCGTGATGTAAATGGGAACGCACTTACTGACCAGTGAAGCAATTACTAGTTGAGGCGACGACTTTCGTTTGAAGAGTTCTGTATCGGAGAGGCGCGTGTGCACCTGAGACACGAAGGACGGGGGCAATTAATGGGAATGCTGATTATAATGCAGGCGAGAGACGTTTGAGGTGGGATGGGGCGGGAAGGGAGAAGTGGACAAGGGTGTGATCAGGAGAGGAAGGACACCGGATTCAGAGAGGCAGAGAGAAGGAGGGAAATTAGCAGACAAGAGGTTGAGCAAGAGAAGGACCAAGACAAACAGACACGCTGCAGACAGTCAGCGACAGCAAAAGAGATAATAGACAGAAGAGAACGTCAGATGAGAAAGAGACAAGAAATGGGGAGAGAAGAAGATGTAGCAAGGAAGAGTAATGTAATGTAACAAGCATTTATATAGCGCTTTTCAAGCATCTCTCAAACAGTGAATGAGAGAGAGAGAGACACTTCGCCTCTTGCAATTTCTGCGCAGGTCTTTCGCTCAGAACTGAAAACACTCCCACAAGTCCTATCCTGATTTTTCCTCTTCCCCTTATCTCTCTTTCCGCTCCAATTCCAAACGCCAGCCACATAGCGGTCTGACTGTCTGCCTGCCTGACTCTTGGATCTTGACCTGGAACCGAACCCTTCCTGCCTATCGATTTTGTTTGATTGAGCGCCTGTAAATAAGCTGGACCCTGCGACGTAGCTTTCGTTGGACGCTGTAGAAATCTCGGGTGATTTATATCTCAGCTAACTGGGGTGCAGCATCCTCTTCTGGTGTTACAGCTCACTGCCAACTTCGCACAAAGCTGATAGAGTTCACAGGAATATGACACTCCCTATCTTCGCTGCATAACTGGGGTGTGTGGTGGTCAACAAAGCGAAACAACTGTGCCACCTAGCGGAAGGTATAATAAAGGTCTGGGTCAGATGTTACAGCTCCGTTCATTGGACCTCTTTAAATGTAATGTAATGTAATGACGATAATTTATGTAGCATCGTAAGTAGCAGGCTACTTTTAGGGTGCTTTACAAAGTCAAAAGTCAGCCCAAATACTAAGAGTTATGAAGTAAATAGAATCTCAAGTGTTTTTTAAAGAGGCTGACACTTTTGAACTCCTGAATGGATGCCGGAAGACTGTTCGAGGCTCGCGGGCCAGCGACCGGAAAGGCTCGATCACCCATTCCAGTAATAATAAATAAATAATAAGACCTCGCTGATTGGTCCCACAACTTCTTCAACTGCAGCGCCACCATGTGTTTGGCATTTTATAAAGAAAGTAGGATGCTATGAGTGTCGTATCTTAGTTTGCTCTAAGATCTTTGTTCATACGACATCCCTGGGACTCGAACCCAGGCGCTGAATGGAAAATCTGCATGTGGTTTCCACTACGCCACCAAAATGGATGTTGGGCAGGATGGAATCGCCAGACACAATGTAAGTGACCGCACTGGAAACCGAAAGTCTGCCGGCAAAAAAGTGGAATTGCTGTCTTCGGCGAATAATAGGTGGCGTTGTACGCGCCACGGGGCGACGGAAGCAGACGAACCGGAAGCGGAAGCAGACGACGTTTGATCAGAACCAATCGGAAGCGTCTGTGTGCAAAATGCATTTGATTGGTCGACATTTTTAAGATTATTTTTTGTCTGTTTTTTATTTAAAGCTATCGCTACTAATGCAATTTGGACAAACAAACCGAGGCAACACATCATTTGTGCTCTAGCAAAAGTAATAACTGCTAACAGCAGACTAATGAGTCTAGAACGCTTTCTGAAATCGTCTGATAATAAAGAAGTTCTATGCATATATGTATGTATGTATGTATGTGTGTATGTATGTGTGTATGTATGTATGTATGTATGTATGTATGTATGTATGTATGTATGTATGTATGTATGTATGTATGTATGTATGTATGTATGTATGTATGCATGTAAGTAGGTAGATAGGTTGGTAGGTAGATATTAAAAGGCTTAATATAGCACCACTTGGCACTGCGGTAATTACTCGCGTTACTACCTTAGACAAACGAAAAGCGATGAAGGTAACGCACTGCTGTGGCGCTATAGAAGTTCTTGGATTATTCTTTTTATGACTTGTTTACACGTCTCTATAAACACTCCTAAAACGTGGCAGAGGGTTTTCAAGGACCTTTCGGCTGAAGCGCAAACACAACAATAGCAATCCAGCAGCAGGACGCCTCTTTCAACCACCCAACTTGGGTCGCTAGACCTACTCATTAATCAAACCCGAAGAAATGGAGAGCTGAGATGAGAAACACCAGGTGGTATTCCATGGTCTAACATCCATTTAAGTTCTAATCAAATCAAATCATACCTTGCTAATCACTGTTTATCTAAACAATTAGACAGTCATGTCCTAGCGCGTGTAAGTGGCGCCAAATGTTTAGATGCATGTGTACATGAACACAAATCTTTAATGCGCCTGCTAGCGTCGCATCAACAGCGCCAAGCCGCCATCCAGCCAGACAGTTAAAGGAGCCTTCAGTTAGTAAGAGTGGCCTTGTACTGATATACGGCGTCTAAGTGTAGGAAGGGCGAGAGGGTTTCTGATTCATTTTCAGAGGTTTACTGACCACATTAAATGATGGCGTGCAGTTGAGTAACGATGGCGCTAGAAAACAAACAAACAGAGAAGTAGGCAGAGAGACAAATAGACTTAAAGACAGACAGACAGACAGTCGGACAGACAGAAAGACAGAGACAGAAAGACAGACAGACAGACAGACGATCGACGAAGCAGGATACTTCAGAAAAAGAAACAGCCAAACAGAGAAACCTGAGATATTCAATCAAATGCAGGCCAGCTACAGCAGATATGTGGATAGACAGTCAGACACAGACAGAAAAACAGACGGACGGACGGACGGACAGGCAGACAGGCAGGCAGATAAAAACAGCTAGACATACATAGTGCGAAATAAAATAAGAAATAAAGAGAGATTGGTAGGTAGACATACAAAAAGAAAGACAGACACATACAGCTACACAAACAGAACGACAGATGATTTAAGCTAGCATCAAATGGATGCTGAACCCTTGGCGGCAGCAGCAGCAGCAGCAGCAGCGGCAGCAGCAGCCGAGATCAAAGCGTCTTTTTAATACATGTAATAAAACAATCGTTATTCATCAAAGCCTCCAAACGACGTATACTGATTGCGTTGATCTGAACCGTCTCGTTCGTTTTACCGTCATCTTCATCTGCCCAGCACTCTCCATCCTTTTATTGTTTCTTGTAACGTATTCTTTTCCATCGCCTCCTATTATCTTTCTCGTCCCTGACCAGTGGTGTTTTTAAGGCAGTTGCCTTAACTCTGTTGGCTAACGCACCTAACATTTTCAGACTTCAATTTACTTCAAACGGACAGAAACTTCGTTTCTTGGATCTCCCTCTTCTTTACACAATTTTTTGTTTGGGTGACAGAAGAGTGAGTAACAAAAGAGCAGGTGAAAGAAAGGTCATGTAAAAATCAGCTAAGAACATACGGACAGACAAACAGACGCAGCCAAGAACAATTTCAAAATAAATAAGTTTGTGATTGCAATTAATTTATTCAGCCATATATTTTTTGGGAAACATTGAGTAGAAACGTTTTTCGGACAATAGTGTTCTGAGAGCAACGACTGAGAAGCTTCAGAAGCTAAGAGTTCACTCTCTCCTGGTTTATGGACACCTCACTGGGTGAATGGCCTCCAACAGAACTGGTGTAAAGTGTGTACTGGTCTTTCTCAACGCTGGAGGAATTTGAACATTGATGGGTGATGGTTATATTCTTGAGTTTGAAACGTGATTCTAAAAAACAAAATCCTCGTGTTCATTTGCACTCACTGCCTCTGTTTCAACTGATTTCTTCAGTGTTCTGTTCTTTCACCCCGCATGAACCCTTTTTAGGCCTTTTATATAAGTTAGTGGGGTTATGTCAAATGCCCGCTCTTTGTCATATGCTCTTTTGTCACTTGTTGTTTTGTCACATGCCTTTTTGTCACCTGCCCTTTTGTAACATTATCTTATGTCCGGTACCCATTTTTATTTAGGCCATCTACATTTGCCCCTCTTTCCATTCAGCCTCTGCTCTTTTACCCTTTCCACGCGACTTATCCACTTCTTCCATCCACTTTTAGTCGACGCTCTTCATACCGTTCCATCTCTCACATCCCATTTGTGTCTCTTGCCTCCACGCTTTCCTTACTCATATATCTCCTCCTCCTCCTCCTTTCCCATTCGCTTATCTTTTCCTCTTCCTACCCTTCCCTTTTTATCCCGTCTCTCTTCTATTATAATCCCCTTCATAATCCTTTTTCCACTTCGGCTCCCTTTCGACAGAGAGCTATTTTACCATTCCTTTTTACCTCCCTGCTTCTCTTCTTACCACACTGCCTCTTTCTTTGCCTAACTAACCCTCTCTGTCTCGCTCCTTACCTCTCCACCTTTCTTTACTCTCTGTCTACCTCGCTCTCTTCTTTTTCTTCTTTCCAGCCTGTCTGCCTCCCTCCCTCCTCCTCTGCCTCCATTCCTACCTCCTTCATTCCCTCCCTTCTTCATTCCCTTCTTCCATACCTTTCTCCTCTCTCAGTCTCCCTGTCTTTCTGTCTCACTACCTATCTATCTCCCTCTTTGTCTGTCTTCCAGTTCCCTTCCTCTCCTCCCTGTGTCCTTCCCTCTATGTCTCCATGTTTGCCTATGCCTCTGCCTTCCTCATTCGTCGCGTACGGACTAATTTAATTCACATTTGGCAGCGGACGTCTGCAGTCGGAAATGATGGGCGCTACATAAAGAGCTCCCAAACAGATCGGTCGACGCCGAATGAACGAACGAACCGACCAACTGAACGAGAATCATTTGTTAACGATGCCATTAATCTTAATATCTCTCGACACAGACTTCCACTTTGTGGGTCACGGTGACCGATTGGTTAGAGAGCTTGCCTTGTAACTCGGAGTGTGAGGGTTCGATTCTCTCCTGAGACGGTTGGGCAAGTCCTTCATTCGCAGTTGCTCAGCGCCGCTGAATGACGATTAGTTATTATATAGTGGCGCTTAATAAACGCATAGATAATAATAATAATAAAATAATAATATTTTATAATAATAATAATAATAATAATAATAATAATAATAATAATAATAATAATAATAATAATAATATAACACAAACGCGGACAAAAGATACGGTACTTTGATGTTTTTTATCGGTACTTCAGTAAATTATTGGCACTGTATTGACACTTTTGCACTTTGCTGGCACCTCGGCTCTATTTATAGCCGACATTTTTCTGTACTTCATTTGCTTTTTCTTGACTGCGATTCTCGTTTGGCACTTCTATAATATTTTGGCACTTTGGTACTGTTTTGGCATTTCGGTACCTTTTGGCCCTTCGACAATCTTTTGGCACTTAGATACTCTCTTGGCACTACGGGACACTTTTCCCCTCAGTTTGATACTTTGGAGTCACTTCAGTTCTGTCATTTCAATACTTCTTTAGCACTTCGGTGATATTTTGACCTTTCGAAACTGAGGGAACACGGGCTGTTGTAGACAAGCATAGCATAGACGGCACTTTGTTGAATGACAGCCAAGATTCTGGCACTTTTACTCAGCCTGCACAAAAGCGTTGAGACAAGGCCAGACAACGTTGGAACAACATTATCCGAACGTGTGTGTGCTAGGTTGTACAGTGGCACATTGAACAGGCGAAAGAGGTTTCCATCATCGTAGAGAACAACGCGGATAACATCAAGTGCTAACGTCCTTCAGTCCGTCGCAGCTGACGAGAGAAGCGCATAGACAACACCAGGATAAAGGAAGCAACACCTCTGTATGTATGTATATGAATATTTATATACCGCCTTTTACGAACCTCTCAAAGGCTCGGAAGTATGTCTGTCCAGCAGAATGAACGAGATACGACTTAAGATAAGCCGAAAACGTTTCCTGGGCAAAGTGTGAATTTTGTATGCAACTCAGCGGAAACTAGATTCTAATCTCAATCATAAATTCGTCAGAACTCAAGCGCAAAAAATGTAGACCTCATATACACGGATTGTATATAGCGCAAGTTTTTGGAAGCTCATCATGAGCGCTCTAGTCAAGATAATCGTCGCAATCAAGACTAGATCTAAAACGAAAACAGTTTCTTATACTTAGGGCATGGGCTCAATTCCACGACATAGGAGACATTTTGGGAGTCTTTCCCCTGCGTCAATGGGCTAGCTTTTTCTCTGCAATTATGTGAATATACTGTATGTATGTAACTGAACATTTATATAGCGCCTTTTAAGAATCTGTTCAATTGGGAAATGGCACAGTCGTTTAACAGTGCGTGGCATTCAACAGGTAGGCACAATCGTTTAACAGTGCGTGGCATTCAACAGGTAGGCATTGTAGTGGCTCGAAAAGGTAGGTAAGTGTGAAGACAAATCAGTCACGGAGAGGGATCCTTCTCCAGTTCCCACCCTTCGCACTACTAGCGCGTCCTGTGAAAATGACAGCTCGTTGTTAAGCCGTGCAACTTGTAAGAGAGGTTGTCCGGTTGCTGAATTGTTGCTATGTCTGCGCTTCAGCTGAAAGTACCTCTTACAACTCTCCGGACTATATGTCTCTGAGAACCAACGTTGATAGAAATGGTCATAACATGAGCGATTACGTTATCTTGCGTTACCTTGCTTCATCTTATCCCTTCTTACGCTACTTACCTTAACACACCTTACCTTATCCTACAGGACCTTACCCTACCTTACCTCACTTTACTATATGCTACTTTACCTCGTCTTTTTTTAGCTTTCCCTATCTTACCTTACCTTACCTTGCCTTGCCTTGCCTTACTCTACCTTAGTTTTATTTACCTTACTTTACCTTGCATTTCTTTATCCTACTTGGCTTACTTACTTAGCAAAACATTTGGATGCCAAAATTTAACATCTTAATCTATCATCTTATAGTTGACTACTTCTGGAGTGGTTTGTGGGTGACAGCCGTGAGAGGGAAAGGCCAAAGGCAGCTGAAGCCTAATTTATGGGGAAATGTATTTTCCTTGGGGCATGAGCTGGACCAGTAGATTTAAAGACATTTATAATAATTAATTACATATGAACACGCTAATGCAGACTAATCAAGTATTTCTGTAATCTAGTTTTAAATTGATTAATAGTTATTATATTTCTTACATCATCTGGAAAGGAATTCCATATTGTTGGGCCAGTACATTTAATAGAATTTAGTTCTATATGTAGCACTACGATAGTTCACTGACGCCTTAGTATTATAAACATCCACATCGGATCCCTGGTAAAAGAATTTATAAAAATTTAATCGTTGCACCGCTGTCAAAGTTCTTATGTTTGTACAATCGTCATATATTAGCCATATGAACCGCTCTGTGGCAGATGGCCCTACTAGACTATAGCAAAACATTTACATTTACATTTTACTATGTCTACAACTGTCTTTATTACATCAGTTTTTCATACTTCACATTAATTCTGACAACGAGTTCTTACTTGAAGAATTTTTGTCTAAATAATATTGGCACTGGCATAAAATCATTAATAGGAAAGACAATACAGACACGGCGTATGCAGCCTAATTGTTTACCCTGCAGTCTGCTAAATATACAACATTGTCTTTATTTTCAGAAAATAGCCGATTTTTACGACTGACGGCCGACCAAAGGCGAGTTGCTTTAGTTTTAACAACAATAAATCTACCTCGGACTCTTATTCGTGTGAAGCTAGCCGGTTCCATATTTCCGTTTTCATAGACACGGTTCAGCAGCTCTGTGATAAAGCGCTATACAAATTTGCTTGGCTTGGTTGGCCTCAGAGGCTAATGGCAACTGCACTCAGTTGGATAAGAATGCGCTGGTTTTGGTTAAGTTTCGGATAGGATCCAGTTGGGATAATTATATGGTGGTGCCTTTCAGCGATTTTCTGACTCACTCTAGTGTAATGTTGATGATTTTTATAGCGCATTAATTCATATTGGCCATTCTTAAGGCTTTCTATCTCATTCACACCATTTTGCGTTACTGTATGTATTAGACTCTATCAACTGGCGTGGCGCCCATTCAAAGGGGCAGCGGTGGTGAAGGATCTCACCCGATAAATTAATTGCAAAGTGAGCAGGGTCAGAGAGGCCATACGGACGCTATAAAAATCCTACACAATTATATATTTATTAGTTCGTTGGAAACTTTCCCATCCATTAGTTCGGGATAACTTCCATCTTCCCAATGCAGTTCACTCCTGGCCGTTGGTCATTTATCCCACTGCTTCCGACTCGAAAGCGCACCCGGTGCCAAAGTCAGACAATGCCGTCTTTGTTCTCGTGCGGCCCTTAGTCGTACTTCACGAGGTGCGGTCTTCCGATACTCTCGAACAATTCGGTCGGCTGTCTGTTGGATTTTCCTTCTTTCTCTTTTTTCTTCGTCTTAATTTACGCCCGACTTTTACGGATCCCGAAGGAGTCGGTCCGAAACTTAACGGGATGATGTAACGGCTCCTTCCGTCCGCAATGCGTTTGAGTTTACGCCCAAGATGTTTCGTCGGCGTCTCGGACGTTTTACGATCGTGCCTAAAGTAGGAGAGTGCCCAGCGAGAACCGCAGTGACGCTGCAAAGGGTGTGAGGAGCCAGGGCGATCTTCTGGGGCCGTGACCCTTGCACGGCAATTTCTTGACTTAGGCCGAGGGCAGATTTAAACGATTCATAGCATCGAGGAACGACATACGACGTTTCTACGCGTGAGAACGGCTTCGGATGTCTGTCTGGAAGGTTTGGCGAGAGAGAAGGGGTTGGAAACGACAGAAATTGAAACCCTGTGCAGGTCGACGCCCTCGTGGGCAGGGATGCTTGAAATTTAGAATCTGTGTTGTGATGTTATCGTGCTGAAGGCGGTGTCACGGGTCCTGAGGCAGTTTAGGCTTCTGGGTGTGAGTAGTGGGAGCAGCAGAAATTTCCTTTGCAATTCTAATCCATCTGTGGCCTGCGTTCGAAGTTGTTTATCGCGTTGCCACTGTTCCATCACGCCTACAGGGCTTCGTTATGTAGAGTAATGTAATCAGGCATTTCTTTGGCGCCTGTATGAAGTCATATGCATTAGCAGTCATCTGTCGAGCAAGGAAAGACTTCAAGTTGAATGGTTCCAGATGATTGTTTGACTGAAGCGAACAAAACACAAATACTGTGAAGACGGTATTTAGTTCAAATGGCTGAAACTTGCTTCGATAAAACGCTCCGTAAGGGGTCGTCCATAAAGGACGTCCGCGTAAATGACCTACATGTACTTTGAACCACTCTGACTTGTCCCGCATTGGCTATACATGCCCTCTCCCTCCTCCTCTACAGACGCCACCCGCACCCTTAAAGGAGGACTAAGGCTTAGACCTCTCTGTTGGTGTTTAAATCGGGGGCGATACCGAAACAACTGCATCAGATTTGGATGCGGACGTCCGCACTGAGCATAACCCATCCCTTTTGTCCGCATTTGGACGACCCCCCCTTTCCCATCGCGGACGTCCTCAAAGGACGACTTTTATGATAACTAAATTACCTGCAGATTGCAAATTGTTAACCGTAATTGTAAAGTCGTAATTGTAATTGTAAACTCGTAATTGTAATTGTAAACTCAAAACTTCTAAAGCGCTACTCAAAAGCCAAGCGCAAGACACCAGCTTACTCACGATCGCTGTTATCGTATGGATTTTAATATAGTTAACTTTTATATGCTTTTTTGCAGGAATGATCTGTGGATTTGATTATAATTATCGATCAGCTTATTGGATCAATATTTGGAGATGTATAAAATAATGTGATTAAAGTAAAGCCAATGATCCAAGAAACTGCTGAGTTTACGGAATTGTTTGATCAGTAAACTGTTTTAGCAGACCCTGGTTATTCAGTTCCAAATGTGCGATGATCCATCGAGCCTTTGACAAATATTTCAATTTTCCCAAGCACGCATTTCTAGTTAAATTTTGCGGGAAACACAAGAGGACTTTGCGTCGTTCGAAACAGTTAGTTATCTTGACGATAAATAATGCAGTCGATACATTCTTCTGTTAGGAGTTTCGATAAGGCAAGCGTTTCCGCTTTCAGAGGCATGCAGACGAAAACAGGAATGCGATAGGAAGCGAAGAAAAGTTGAGGTAATTTACCCTTTGGGAAGAAGGCCTATATCGGTAGGCCTACATCGGTAGGCCTATATCGACAACACTGGTCTGGAAGAGATCGGTCTTCATCCGATGTCGGCAGCGATGCTGGCTGCTTTAACGACTGGCTGTCGGGGACGGTGAACGTTGCCCTCGGCCACATTTGGAAAGCTCAGCGGGCTTTGGCCCAGAAGCGTAACAAAGAGATCTTATTATATAAAGAGCCAGAAATAAGAGCTTTGCGTCGTCGGCGTCGATGGCGATTTAAACTTCCGGCGAACTAAGGCCCTTGAGTGTTTTTGCTCATTATCACAGCAGACTTCACATCTGTGTCCATTTTGTTGAGATAATGCAGTCGTTGGCCGAATTCATTCTTCGTGCTTAATGTCCCTTCTCTGTCTGCTTCGGTGATTCCCTCTCTCTTTGTTCGCCTTCCAAACTGCAAGGCATTACAGACAGAGCCGTTTCTTAGCTCGACCATCGGGCTATATTACTCAAGAGTTACTTACACTTGATGGGTCGCATAAAGCTGAACAGCAAGAAAACGCATCTGGTCTCTTCTGCTACTGTCTGGGGTGGGACCTCTAAGATTTTCCGGCCTTATTTGCAAACAGTCTCTCCTAAGGTCCCACCTTGTCATACCAAAGGTTTTCTTGTGCTTCTAGATTCAGAAGCTCTCTTATAGCCCCACAAGGTAATACCTAGAACTTGCCAGTGTTCCTTGCAAGTTAGATTATATGCTCTCCTTTTGTGCTAATACAGAAGACTCGAGGATAGGCCGGCGGTCATTGTAAAGTGTTTAGAGGTGTTGTGGTCGTCTGTGATAGGTTAATAGCTATCCAGTGCTCTTCAAAACAACATTTTTAGAGAAATCACCCGCGAATATTCCACATCACTGCCATGCTGAAAGATTTCGCACTTCAGTCCTAAACCTACATCAATGGTTTGACCGTCTTTGATTGTCCGACTTTTAAATAATTTATAAGTTACAATCTAAACTAATCGGCAACTTCTATAGCACCACTGTAATAATTCACCGGGTAATCGATATTCGCTTAAGCGATGGGCAAACCGAAGTCCGGTATCAGTCTGGTCGAAACCAAGAAGATCCGTGGAAACTGAAGAAAAGGAATTGGCTTCGTTTACAAAACGAAACAGACCGCGTATCATAGAATTTTACACAAACACATCGCTGTGGAAAATGTCACATATGAGTTCATCACATCAATGCCTACTGTTCGACTTACGACGGCAGTTTGTGCAAAAGAATCTTTGAGACACCTCAGTTCTCACTTGGTACCCTAAAAAACCGTTGAAGACTTGAAATGTTTTCACTTCGAACTCTAATGCACCTTTGGCGACTTATAAAGTATTCAGTTCATGCCTTAAACAACTTGTAAAGACTTGAAATGCCTTTCGTTTGTACCCTAAAGAACTTTTGAAGACCTATAAGGTTTTCATTTGGTAAACTATAAGAATCTCTGAATGGTTTTTCTCCAGGATACCGTATCGCAGTCCTCCGCAAGGAACGATGAATTCAAAGACAAGTGTTGGCGATTTCGGCGACGGGAGCAGCGGTGTTGTTGTTGACGATTTCTGCGACATTGACGTAGGACTGAATCGTCAGCAGACGATGACATTGGGGCTCCATGCTGCTGTCCCGCTTCACGAGGCGCCAACTGACGAGGCGACAGCGCAACAGATCGAGGAAGGTTCGTCGAAAGGACGAGTTGAGGGTCGCGTAGAGCAGGAAGTTCAGCGTGAAGTTGGCAACCTGCATCGTGTTAAAGACTGCCGAAACGAGTTCAAAGATCCTCCGGAACTCGTCGTCGTCGTAACCGGTGTCTATGCGCATGAGCAGAAACGACAGCACTTCCGCCGGCGAGACGAGGATCACGTGAACCGTCGCTATGGTGATGAGTGTGACGGTGATCTGCGAATCACGCGACGAAATGTAGCGGCAAGATGGAGCTATGCCGGTCCCGATGTCGTATCGCATCGAAGTCGTCTGTCGCAGCTTCCGGACCAGACAGAAGCTGCTGAGGACGAGAAGGACGAGAGGGAGGAAGATGACGAGCGTCGAATACAGCCAGAAGTAGATCTTGGCTCCGAGGGTGTCGTTCTCGAGCGCCAGAGGGCCGTACCACCGGAAGTAGAAAGTCTGCCCGGCGCAGTCTGTACTCTCTATGCTCATCCACCAGAATCGCGGTACGTTGCAAAGAACGCTGAGAACGGCAATCGCTGAGATGCAGCGCTTGGCGTTCGAGTCCCGGATGATGTCTCTGGCGCGGAACGGGAAGCAAATTGCCAAGTAACGACCACCTGCCATCGTCACCGTGATCCAGGTACTCGACGTGATGAAGATACTCATGATCGCCTCACCGTAAGCGCCGTAGATCGTCGAAAACCCGAAGGTCTTTGAGATCGGAAAATCCCCTATTAATCCATGCGGAACGGCGGTAAGGCAGATCAGGGCGTCAGACACGGCTAGCGCCATCAGACCGTGACGAGCGACACGCTTGATTCGACCGGCGGACGTCTGGAGTCCGATGGCAACGAGCACCACGAAGCTGGATATGTTCCCGACCAGTCCGAGCGAGGAAATCGCGAGCAGTACTCGCAAGTAGATCACGTTTTCGATCGCGCCACTGAAAGACCTGGAACCATCGTCCCACGATTTAACCATAGTGTACAGAGAGTCGGTATCGTTTCTTAGGAGGCCGTACTCCCATTCGTACTCAAAGAAGTCCGTTTGGTTTCCGACAAGAAACGGAAATCTGGACTCGTAGTCGTGGGGATTGGAACACAAGTATTGAGTAACTAGGAGTAACTTTTTCAACGTGTCGACGTTTCTGAGGTCCTTTGCCTCCGCGGTTTCTGTCTTTACGAAGTCTAGCTCCATTATCGACTCGTGCAGGAAACTTAACTGACCTAGGCCAATCAGCATACCTGTAAGGAATAATAAAGTAATGTAAAAGTAGTTTTAAAAAGTATTATTAAAAGTATTAGTTTTCAAAAGTCGTATTAAATTGATGTATGTAGTTTTTTATTGCACCAATATGAGTAGATGTTTTCTGGTTGTTCTGTGCATTAGATTAGAATCTTCTGTGGTGAAGCATTGACGTTGTGATCTAAGTTGGTGCTTTAAAAATTCGGTTGATGCCTGTGACAGCAAATGGAGAGGTTCAAGGTTCAGACAGAGGGAGCTATGATCTATCTTTCTATTTTCTGCTATGCAATCTGTGACATGAGTTTTTTGTCTTTTCTCCGCCTTTATTTCACCAACGATTGAAGATCATTCTCTTGATCGTGATCTGATGTTGTCAGGTCCGGAGCATCGTGATATGTCTTGTAGTCCAAAAAGTAGGCCCTACTGCATTTAAATCAGCCGATCTATCTATGTTCCATGTTCAGCCGTCATACCAACGAATATTGCACTCGATCAATAGACACAAAGGCTCTTGTTGTCCGGCGTGCCAGCACAATATTGAATTCTCGAGAGTTCTCGTTTGCTGATTCACGGATTTGATCGTGCTCTGATGTTGTCAGGTCCGGAGCATTTCTGTGAAAAGTTTTCTCAAAGATGTACAATGCACATATGCAATAAAGACTACGATTATTCTGAAGTACTTGGATCAGTGGCAGTTATTACAGGAGACAAGGGACAGGAGCAGATGGCACAACATTGTCCGTCGTGCAGCCAATCCTCAGTTCCAAGACGGTTGAAGACAAGGTAAGACAAGACTTGGACAATATTGTCTGGCAGTAAGTGGTATTGATCGTGCCCTGACGCTTCGTGCCACAACAGTGCCTGTAATTAGCAGATAATAGCGTCGAGAGTGTTTGGGTAATTGGAGCCTGTCACTGACTAGCGTCATAAAAATTGCTGTGTAATTTCTGTCCACGAAAACTTAACAACAGGAATTCCATTCTGGCGATGTTTCGTGTATCCGACACAGTGACACCCAGACACATGCACTGAATCGTCATTTGCCACAAATTGCAATAGCATACCACCAACCGTCGGCATCGTGTAGAATAACGTCACAGGCACAACATAAAACCTTATTAAATGACTTCATTAGTGTCGTATCCATAACGCACAAGCCCCGGTAGTAAAAAATCATAATAAGGGTTGCTTTAAGTTATCCTTGCACATCTCCATTTACCGTCACAGGCAACGACCGAATATTAATAGCACCATCTTCGACCACCACTTCACGGCTTCATCTCAGAGGACTATAAGCTAATGACTTCTATAGCGCCATTAGCTTGGAGCATAATGCATCAGTCGATGGCCGCTTTAAGTGAAGCCGTAATAAAAATTGTAATCCTGTGAAGAAGCCTCGTCGAAGCAGAGAAACGATCTATACTCAACCAAGCTCAGTCAGGCTGGGTCTATGAATGCCCATTTGGTCTCCTGTGATAAGTTCTTTGGGGTCTCTGGTTGTTGAACAAGCTTGTAAACTTGTCCAGTCTTTAACCCTACCAGTACCCTTCGTTCTGCTCAGTCGCTTCTGTCATTTCGTTCTCAACTTAAAACTAACCTGTTTCAAATTGCTTTTCCACCGTAGGCTGCCTTTCTGTCGTGTGGACTGACCTTCTGGCTATTGACCTGATTGTGGCTTGGCTTTGGTGCGCCATCGGTTGATGTCTTGTGCATTAGACACCGGCGCAGTAGAAGTTGCTAATTATTAATTATTATTACCCAGAGGCCTCGAAGTCTTTCAGAGGCCCATGCTTCTCTCATTCTCAGTAGATGCCTCTCCTCAAACGATTGCTTGGTCCAAAAGGTTTTCCTGCGTTCCTGTATGCCATCGCCCAAGATGAAATGTTTCTTTTCGAGATGCCAATTGTTTTCTTAAGGCAGGATCAAAGATCCTGGCAGTAGAGTAGAAAGTCAAAGAACACGTATCTTACTTATCAAAACCAGAGGCAGAAAATACCTAATTATCACGAATAGCCTCCGGTTGAGGCTTAGACTTTTTGGGTTATTGCGCATATGTTTTGTAAACCATAAAATTCTACGGCTTTTTAGACGACTAATCAAAACTATGCTATAAGTCAGTTCTATCTCGTAGGCCTAATATCTCCTCACACTGCAACCTCCTCCTCTTCCTCTCTGTATCCTTCTCTTCCTCTATCTTTCTCTCTGTATCTGTATCTATGTCTACTTTTGTTTCTCTGTCTTTGTCTCTTGTGGGCATTATGATAACGACGCTATAGAAGTCATTAGACTAGATCACTGTCTCTCTCACTCTCTGTCTGTCTTTCCCTCCCTCTCTAGCTTGCCTCCTCTCTCTGTGCCTCGATTATCTGGAGTGTCAAAAGAAAGGTAAACAGTATCACGATTTATACAAACTTTCCGAGATCTGAGCTAGTCAGCCCTTTCTGCGTATCGACCAGTCATAGCCGAAGTGCCTAACTGCACAGACATTCATTACAAATGCCACCATAAAATACCATAAAACTAAAACGAAAATGTTTACAATATCAAAAGTTTACGTTTGATAAACGCAGCCAAGCATGTCATTTAAAAATCAGTCTACTTCACACAAGCGTCACGTTAAAATAATTAGTTTCTTAGCTAGTAACTTCTATCGCGCCGGTGTCTAATGCACAAGGCATCAGACGATGGCGCACCAAAACAAAGCCACAATCAGATCAATATCCAGAAGATCAGTCCACTAAGAGAGGCAGCTTATGGTGGATAAGCAATCTGAAAAAGGTAAGTCTTAAGATGGGAACTAAATGACACAAGAGACTGAGCAGAACGAACAGACACAGGTTGAGAGTTTAAAAATCTAGGTCCCTCTCAGTTGAAAAGTCCGTTCATCAAGAACAGTTCTCGTCTTCGGTCTGACTAGAGAAAGGCAATCAGGTGACAGAGCTGAATAATGATAGGACTGAGGAACGATAAAGAATGAAAAATATAGGCCTACTGTAAAACTGACATGTCACATTTCACAGTGTCAGAAGTTCAAGTTTAATATCGCAGATAAATACGCCATCTAGACATCAGTCTAGACATCAGTTTATTAGTGTCAGAAGTTCACTCTTGATAAACTCGGCTAAGTATTCTATTTAAATTCAATCTACTTTATATTCATAACTGGATAAAATCAGCTCTGATTGTCATTGAAATTTTATCTGACTTATAGAGGCGTGAGTCGAAACGAACCTTTTCCGATCTTTCTACAAAGATATGAATGCTTCCAGAAGTTCTATTGAATTTTATATGCATATGTACATATATATAATATATATACACAGAAGGACGAGTGTCTTGATTTCAGAGTGCAAATCAAGGTTGTTTCGATTAGATATTTGTGTGTATACGTAATAGGTTATATTATGTACCATAACAAAAGTCATCGTAATTGGAATCTTGAACAGTGCTCTGCGATGGTCGTCTGACACATATTCGCTTTCTTTATTTCCGGAATTCTATAGCAACCTACAAACCGTGTCTCGGAGGCGGATATGATTTCACTGGCTGCTCATTTCCTTCCAAGTCATAATCGAACGGTTGCGATTCATGAATTTCTCTCGCACTTATCGCACGAATGCTCAACTCTCGTCGGGTTTTGCACTTCTGTCTGTCTATGTGTCTGTCTCTGTCTGTGTGCATGTATGTATATATCCCCTCAGTTGTCTCCCTGACCTAATTTATCAGATTTGACCCGTTTCCTTTCCCCGTGCGGCTACGCCTCTCTGTTTAATCCCTCTAGCTCTTTCTTTGTGTCTGTGTTTCTGTGTCTGAGTCGTCCGTATGTATCACTCTCTCTTTGTTTCGGTCTTTGTCTACCCGTCTCACTCTCTTTTTCTTTGTGAGCTGTCTGTCTGTCACTCACTCACCCACTTACTCACTCACTCACTCACCCACCCACCCACCTTTCAACTAGTCAGCAGGCCCTATACAGTGGAACAGTGTCACATAGTGGACAGTTAGTGTGGCCTAGAACCAGAGTTCAGTGTAGTCTGAAGGTAGATACAGATGCGCAATGAGAAAAATGTTTTGCTTGTTTCCTAGACAGCATTTTATTCCTGTCCATACTCATGTTTAGCAGTTCCAAAACGTTGCTCGGTTGTTCTGAATTCTAATCTTTCGATGAAGGAGGGATTGTTCCACCTCCATTTCCGCTGAGAAGTGATCTCGACAAGGTTCGAATCGACTGAAATTAGCCACCTGCGAATTCCGCCTGATAGCAAGGGTTGCCGTGACAATCTGTTCATTGTGTGTGGCCACTTGTGGGATGCGATCTTTCTCGTGCGACTTTCAGTGACCTTGTGCGGATTTTGCAGAGAGATAACAGGATCGTTAAAAGACATTTCGAGCGTTGAAAGACAATAGGAACTTTGAAAAACAATAGGAACGTTGAAAGACACCATAGTTTCAAATTCAGTCAGCATAACTAAGTAATACAGGGCCATTTTAATGTAAAATGATATTTGGTAATACAATATGACTTACATGGGTAGAGTTGAAGTGTCTCATAGCAAAACTATACCCTAGGTGGCGCTCATTTCCCTTTAATTTTCAATTTATAATCTAATGGCTTCTATATCGCCGTTATGATAATGCCCGATGGTCGCTCCAAGTGATATCGCAACCAAAATCATAATCCATTGGAGAAGCCAGGTCGAAATCCCACAGGTCAGCGAAACCAGAAGTCAGGGTACTGTGGGAAACCAAGGTGAAAAAGACGAGTCTAACTGTAAGCTAAGACTTGAATGACATCAAAGAACTGACAGAAAGAATAGAACTTGGCAGCCAATTTCAAATCCGTGAATCAGCAAACGAGAACTCTCGACAATCCAATAGTGTGCTGGCACGCCGGACAACAAGAGCCTTTGTGTCCATTGATCGAGTGTAATATTCGTTGGTATGACGGCTGAGCATGGAACATAGATAGATCGGCTGATTTAAATGCAGTAGGACCTACTTTTTGGACTAAAAGACATATTTCAAACTAGATTCTTTATTCGATGGGCAAACAGTGTAACGAGTGCAATATTGGTGTAATATTCTAATACTTGTGTGTGTGTTTGGGAGCAGAGACGAGGTGATAGTTCAATGGATCATCAGGAGGGAGAGGTGACTTTTAAAGAAGAGGGTAAACTATGGCGTGAGCGAAACTGGCGGGGAGGAAGCTTTCAGCGAGACAGCTTTACTATGGTCGTGATGATTGGGCCCAAGACAATGAAGCAGTGTTTTGGAAGGGCGGTAGGACCCTTGACCTAGCAAATGACGAGCCCAGGCAGAAAATTTCAGGGAATCATAGAAAGGCCTAACGGTTTTCAGAAGGTGTCAAGAAAGCCCATAAGGGTCGGTCTGCACCTGCACCGACTCTCACTCTCTTCTAAAAGGCGCTACATAAACAACCATATACGTACGTTTCCACTGTATATGCACGCATACATACGCCTGCGATTCCTCGCTAGAAAGATGGACAAATGGCACGTTAAAATGAATTACTTACTTACTAACGCATACCGCATACATACATAAATATATGCTTACATACAGACATGAAGACAGACACTCGATTGCATATGCACAGTTGCTAGGTAATAATAATGATAACGTTAATGAGGAAATGTATATACACTGAAGCGAAGGTTAACTGTTTTTGATCTTCCATCAAGACTTCACGGTTCAAAACAACAATCGCAGCAGCAGCAGCAATTAATCTCAGACCATATCGGGCGACCGGCATCAGGAAGAGTGATGGGCAAAGTAGGAATGAGGCGACATCAGAAAGAGGGAGGATTAAGAGGACAGAAAAGAGAATCTTGATATGATCGAACAATGGGATGGGAGAGATGAATAGCAGAATAAACATGAGGCAAAGGGGATAGATGCCGTACAGGATAACTGTGCGCGCACGAAGATAATGTACACGAAATGGTAGGAATGCGGAAGAAGTATCACAGAATAAAAGGCGAGGAAAGAAAACGGATCAGACGATGTGGAGAAAATGAGAGACTGGCTAGGCAGAGGATGGGGACAAAGGATGGGAATTGGGAAGGGTATATGGGGAGAGAAGGATGTCCGCGGTTGGGACTTAAAGGAATGGCGGGCAGTGGCATCGCTCTACTAAGCATCAAAACACTCTGGTCGTGCAGAAATTATCGCTTGGATGATAACGCGTGTTCATCGGAGCGTGAAGGGAAAGACGATAGGACGAGCTGTGCGATGGCCAGACGAAGAACAATAGCACCTTTGAAGAGAAGAGATGGAACTGCGAGCAGTGCATCCGATTCTCAAGAGGCAGCGAGGCTCCACTCCCAACCGATCCTTTGGCTCCCTCCAGGGGAGGGCATTAGCGCTATCGATGAAGTAACGTCTAATGTAGTGTAATGCAATGGCAGTGGAATTGCGATGAATGTAATCGCAGTGTAATGTAAACGGATATTTATCTGGCGTAACTGCAGAAAAAGAACAAGATAGAAGGAAGGAGAGACGAATGACTGAAATTGTGTTGAACGTCATTTGAACGGTCGCCACCTAATATTGCAGTCGTCGTCGTCATCATCATCCTAATCATCCTCACCCTCATCGTCATCATCATTATTTTCATCATCATCACCATCCTCACCATCCTCATTATCATCATCAGCTTAATCATCCTCACCATCCTCCTCCTCATCATCATCATTTTCATCATCATCACCATCATCACCATCCTCATCCTCATCATTGTCATCATCATCAGCCTAATCATCCTCAACATCCTCCTCCTCATCATCGTCATGTTCATCATCATCATTATCATCCAAATTATCCTCACCCCATCCTCACCATCATCATCATCACCATCATCATCATCATCATCATCATCATCATCATCATTATCATCTTCATCATCGTCATCGTCGCTCTTAATGTTACCAACATTGTTGTACATGTATGAGTAATGTTTTACATTTGAGCATTTATATAGCACATTTATAAGAACTTAGTCTTTCTATATGAGTTTTATATGGGTATCTATTCTAGAGCTAGGTCATTTTCTTCTGGTTTCTGGGTTTGTCGTATTCGTATTCTTCCACTCATCAATCCTTCTGTTCTGATTTCGTCTCATGCGCAGGCTCTTCCTGGAAGCGACAAATCTCTTCTTCCTCTTCCTCCTCTTCCTCCTCCTGCTTCTCTTCCTCCTCCTGCTTCTCCTCCTCCTATCACTCATTAGCCGGTCAATGCATTCCTGACCACGGCCTCTTTATGTCATTAGGATAAAAAATGACCATATGCTCTCTCTCTCTCCCTCGCTCTATCCCTACCTCCTTGCCTCTCGCTCTCTGTCTCTGTCTCTCTCTGTCTCTGTCTGTCTGTCTGTCTGTCTCTATCTATCTATCTATCTATCTATCTATCTATCCATCCATCCATCCATCCATCCATCCATCTATCTATCTATCTCTGTCTCTGTCTCTTTCTCTGTCTGTCTGTCTGTATCTATCTATCTATCTATCCATCCATCCATCCATCCATCCATCCATATAGCTATCTATCTATCTCTGTCTCTGTCTGTCTGTCTCTTTCTCTTTCTCCCTCCCTCTCTCTCTCTTCTCTCACTCACTCACTCCCTTTCTATCTCTGCATCCCTAACTCACTCTTTGTCGCACACTCTGTCTTTTTGTCTCTGTCTCTGTCTGCGTCTGTACGTCTCTCTCCTATTCTTTTCCATTCACTCAGTTATCCTTGTTTTCTAACTCACTGAGTCCCTTTCTTCATCGCTGTTTCTTTCTGCATTTATCTGTACCTGTATTTGCATTTCTTCTCCTTATAAATCTCTCTGCCTCTGTCTCTCCCTCACTTCCTCCCTCCCTCCTCTCCCACTCACTCACTCTCTTTTGTCTTTGTCTATCTGTCTATGTGCGCGATCATTTTGCATTGTCTGTCTGTCTGTCTGTCTGTCCGTCCGTCCGTCCGTCCGTCCGTCCGTCCGTCCGTCCGTCCGTCCGTCCGTCCGTCCGTCCGTCCGTCCGTCCGTCTGTCTGTCTGTCTGTATAATACTACATTGTATCGTGATGTAATCCACTGCGATTTCGTGTGACGTGAACTGATATGATGCCATCAGAAGCGACGTAGCTCGTCTTTATTTAGCGCCTTTTTGATGGACTAACATTCTTTTCCGTAAACGAGTTAATTTTAGAAACCAAAAGCAAGGCGATGAAGTGCCTCATACACCGGACGAAGCCCCCGTCCCCGGAAGCAAGAGACACCTGCATACACGGGTATATTGCGCAGGTTGATCTCATCTTAGAGATATACAGGTTGGGGAAATTTACGTCACCGGCCGTTGTGTTGAGGAAAAACACATGCATCGGCGGGATAAAAAAGTCTAGAAGCCTAAACAATTGATGCTATAAATACAGATACAGACTACATTTAAACATTTACATGTTTAAAATTAAGTCCTGATATTATAGCCGATAAATTGGCTTAATGTACACAATATCAGTTTTTAAAAAGCGAGATATTCAGTAGAAGGTTTTAATGTAGGATTTCTGGGTAATATACAATTACTGGTTAAGAAGGGTAACATATGTAGCTGAGAGTTTATATGGATGCATGCATGTATGTATGTGTGTATGTATGCATGTATGCATGTATGCATGTATGCATGTATGTATATATGTATGTATGTATGTATGTATGTATGTATGTATGTATGTATGTATGTATGTATGTATGTATGTATGTATGTATGTATGCATGCATGCATGTATGCATGCATGTATATATGTATGTATGTATGTATGGTTGTATGTATGTATGTATGTATGCATGTATGCATGCATGCATGTATGTATGTATGTATGTATGTGTGTATGTATGTATGTATGCACCTATATATATATAATCTTCGTTTATTGATTCAAAAAAATTCCAATAGTCAATATGAAAGTTTAGCATGAAAGTCTTTGTGCCAATACATACTGTGCAAATGGCTTATATTCAAACACAGCCTGTGTGTGTATGTATACGTGTGTCTGTATATGTCTGTATATGTAACTGTATCTGTAAAGAGGTGTTAATGGGGAATGATGGACTGCATAGGGGCGAAGATACGACTGAGTTGTGTATAAAAATAGCGGATCGAGAAAGCTGTTGACGTAATTAGTCGCCTGCATGAGTCCGTTATAATATCTCCTCTAAGCTGGCGCCAACTAGCGGCCAATACTGGCTGTCCTCCTTTCCTTCTTCTCTCCATCCATCCGCCATTTCCGTTCCTCGGGGGTGGGGGTAGGGAGGCTGAAGGTCTGATCGCAAGTAGGCCGTTCGTTAAGCCGGTTTGCGAAGGCGCTGAGTGCTGATAGCTGCCCGGAAGAAGCTAGTCCCAAAGGGTACACGCGGAACGATAGAGTGATTCAATCGATGCACGGAAATTGCAGTGTAGCGTAGTGTAGAGTGGTGTTCGGTGGGTAGTGCGATGTATGGTAGTGTTACGCTGTAGGGTAGGGTAGGGTAACATAGGACAGCGTATGGTATTGCGTGTCCTGTGTTGTATTGTGTGATAATAGATTGTATTTTATAGTATTGTTATGCAATGTACTGTATACATAACAAACCAATTACCTAACGCCTTTGGTCAACGATCTTGATGTTGCGCGTTCAACTCCGTGTAACGACTCTGGACAAATTGTATGCGCATACCATGCCTCTGTCACCAAGCAGTATAATTTGGTACCGGCGTAAGCCGAGAAGTAAACAGCAAGTCCTGCGATGTACTGGCCCCATGTCCAGGGCCTTGGACCCGTCCACTGCCGGCTCAATGAGCGCCTGCCTTATGTTCGGCATGGGGGCTTTTCTTTGCTTTGATTACCTATGAACAGGAAGCGTGTTATAGCAAGCGGTAGGCCTATACTCAGGACGATTGCAATGCGTCGATTTAGTCACAGAACGACAGACAACAGGGAGAGGGCCCCCTTTGGAGGCGACGGTTGGGGGATTGTCCCCAATCCTCTGACTCCTCTTTAACGACAGTGCCTCAGACTTTATGGTAGTACGGAAGACAGGATTGGCCGAATTGACTCTCCTTCGCTGGAATCGTCTAGCTGTCGTTTTGCCTCGGATGATCACCTGATTGCAGCGCGATTTCCAATGATTGAATCGCTTGTGCAGCATCGTCAGCGCTTCTAGAGAGGTCTTAGAAAGGCTTAAGAACAAGTCTAACCTAGTCTGAATCTTAATATTTCGACCAGGCTTCTCTAAACGATAATAATTCTTGACTATGACCTCCCCTGAACGGCGCTGTGGAAGTCATTAGATTAGATCAGATCAGATGAGATAAGATCAGATTATAGTAGATACTGCTAGATTAGATCAGAAATTATCAGATTAGATGAGATTACATTAGAATTTCTATAGGGCCACTATAACCATGCACTAGGCATCAACTGGTGGCCCTTGAAAACAGATTAGCAATCCGGTCCCATTCCTAGGAAGTTGACTGCAGCCCATGGCGGAACATACTAATGTTAACCTGCTCTCACCGGGGATTATTTTATAACAATTTATTATTAATATTTGATCAATTTACACCCGATCAGTTGCAATGCTTGCATCGAATTCTGTATGTGTAAAAGTGCAAAATGGAAAAGATCTATTTTTGAAGCATGCGATCATCGAGTGCAGTGGACGAATGTGCGTGGAATAGACGAAATTGGTGCGAAATGGATTTTGTGAAAGAATCAGATTCAGTCTCCGGCGATGAGGGGCTTTGCGTCCTCCATCCGCCTCTAAACACTCCCAGAGTACTTCTGACAGACCCAAAGGATGTGTGTATGTATGTATGAATAAATGTATATATGTATGTATTTATCCACGAGTGCATGTATGTATCTATGTATTTTATATGACTGCGTATGTATGTATCCATGAGTGCATGTATGTATCTATGTATGTATATATGACTGCGTGCATGTACGTATACGTGCTGCGTATGTATGTATGTATGTATGAATGTATACATGGTGCATGTATATATGTATGTATGTATACATGAATGCATGCATGCATGTTTGTATGTATTTATGTATGTATGTATACATGAATGCATACATGCATGTTTGAATGTATTTATGTATGTATGTATGTATGTATGCATGCATGTACTTGGGCCTTTGAGTAGCTCCATTTAAGGCCTCTCAAAAGCGCTGTGGAGACGACTGTAGCGTAGTGTAATCGTTCAGATGTGTGTTCTGATCTCCATACATTGTCTTTGCAGCAGTTCGTATGATTCCCAAGAAGCGATAAAGAAATTCCTCGGTTTATGACCATCTCGTCCAATGCAGGTTCGAAGGCTGAGCTTTAAGGCGGTCTAATCTTTATGACCAGCAGACGGAATTTAAACGATTATCTGAAATTTCGTATGAAATGTCTTCTGTTAACATGGAAACCCCTTAACAGACTAATGTCTTCAGACACTTGTTCAGATCAGTGTCTAGTCATAGCAGACACTGTTGTTAGTGACCTTTACGTCATATGACCACAACATAGTTTGTCTAGAGCGTTTTTTATCTTTAGGTGACTCGCATTTCATACGAGATTATAAGGAGATGCAAAAGATGTCATAAATCTTCACATATTCATATAATTAGGTGTGAAAGGTCACGAGAGGTCATGAAAGGTCATTATCTTATCTGTACTTAACGACCAAACCTGTTTTGGCCAACTACTAACTTATCTGTCTTTGAGCTGATTCTTCGTCAAGGGGTTCTCAGCTTCAATGGCGCCATTCCTGACGTTGTTGGGTCTCCTCCGTATCCTTCCACCATCATCCAGTCAAGTAGCATTTATCTAGGTCTTC